>CM031238.1:173777030-174042030 GCA_018340775.1 Taxus wallichiana var. yunnanensis
ATCCCCGTATAGAGTAATTTGATACCATGTAACCACGTCCTACTAGACATTTCTTTAAAAATACCTTGAGCCTTATTAAGAATATAATTTTGTGCATAGTCTATAATAATCATATTACAAATCAAGATCTAAATCATTGGAAATTTTCAAGATGATCGATGGTCGAGTCAAAAGTTATGGTCTCCAAAAATTATGCTTCCGCATCATTCTCTCGTGGTTGAAAAGAATTATGCTCTTGCACATTAGGTTGATGAAATTCATCCAATTTTACACCATCAATCTTCTTCAACTCCCACTTAGGAATATAATTAGTTTCATTTTGTTACAAACCTTCACATGGTACTAAATTTCCTAGTAGTGGCTTTCATTTTGTCCAAGACACACATTACTCTCTCATTTTTCTTCTTCAGCATTTACTAGTCCCATTTTACTTCTTCCTCCTCCTTGAAATTTTCCTCAAGACTTGGAAAATTATACAAGTAAAAAAAGCTGGTGAAATAGAAAAGATGTTAGGAAGCTCCCTCTTTCGAGGCATTATCACTTATTTTGTTCAAAATCCTACATGGCCCAATCCTCTTATACTTTAGTTTATTATATTTTCCCTTTGGAAACCTATCCTTTGTAAGATGAACCATCTTCATATCTCCTTCTTCAAATTCATTTACTTTCCTACTTGCATCTGTGATTGATTTACATTTTGTAATATTATCTTTCATCTTCTTTCTCACTTCTTTCTGCAATTGTAGTATGTGTTTTGCATCATTGTTGGTTTTATCTTGACCAAGAAGCATAATCAGATCCAACGGTCCCTTCAAGTTACTACCATAAAAAATATTGAAATAAGACCTCCAAATTTATATATTTATCGAGCTATTATAAATAAACTCAACGTGTCGTAAATCCAAATCCCATTGTTTTAGATTTAATCTAATTATGCATCGTAGAAGATTTCCCAAGCTCTTATTTACTACTACTTTCTATCCATCAAGTATCAAGGTGATATACACTACTGAAATATAGTTGTGTCCCCATTCTCCTCCATATATTCTTCCGTAGTGACTTAAAAAATTTGTGTGTCGATCTAAAGTGATCATTCTTGGAACTCCATGGAACCTAACCACTTATGAAAAAAAAAATATGCAACTCTAGAAGAATCATTAGTTGTTCTATAAGAAATCAAATGTCTTATTTGAGAGAATCTATCTACCAAAAAAATATATAATCATTTCCTCATTGCATGTTAGGAATTCCTAACACAAAATTTATAATAAAATCAAGCCATGGCCCTATAGGGACATGTAATGACATATATAGCCCAATATTATGTGTACGTACCTTATCCATTTGGAACACCCTAAATCTTGATATTCTTTTAGTTATGTCCCTCTTTGCCTTTTTCCAATAATACTTCTACTACAAGAGCAATTGTATTACTTATACCAAATTTTCAACTAAACCCCATTGTGTAATTATCTTATAATATTTTTTCTCATTGAACTAACATGGATGTACAATTACTTTCCCTTGAATAAATACCCATCTTGCATCAAATAATCATAATATCCACTACCCATTGTAGGTTCCTTCCATTGTCTCACAAAATCACTGAAATATGGATCACTTTAGGATAATTCCTCAACTACCTCAAACACTACAACTTCATTTTCCATTGTTATCAACAATGTTACATGCCTACTCAATGAATCAACAACTGTATTATGATTACCTAATTTATGAGTTAAGGTAAAAGTATATATTATTGCAATAATAAAGCCCACTTTGCATTCATACTATTTAGTTTCTTCTATGTGTTTACATACCTCAATGCTTCATGGTAAGTAAAGAGTAAAAATTACTTATCTACTAAGTAATGTCTACAACGACTTAATGCTAAAACAATAACATAAAATTGTAAATCATATGTAGAATATTTTCTCATGACATCATTTATATTTTCACTTAAGAAAGTTACTGAGATCGTTCTTCTTGACTCAATCTGCTCCAATCTCGACATGTGAGGAATTACAATCAACCTCAAAGACCTTGCTAAAATCCGGCAATACCAAAATAGGCACCTCTAACACTTTCTTCTTCAACAATTCAAAACAATATGTTGTTACCTTTTTCCATTCAATTTCTTTCCCTTCATACAATCCATTATGGGTGAGGTAATACTACCAAAATTCTGAAGTAACTTCCTATTAAAATATCCAAGCCATGAAAACTATGAAGATATATCACATTTCTTTGAATAGGACATTATAAAATTTCCTTATATTTTTCTTCATCCATCCTCACCCATAACTTTGAGATGAAAAACCTTAAAAAATAGAATTTTTCTAAAGAAATCTAGACTTCTTTAAGTTTGCATACAAACTCTCTTTTCGTAAAAATTCTAAAACCAATTTCAAATGTAACAAGTATTCTTCCACTATCCTAATGAATATAAAAAGCAGACAACCAAAAACATAACATTGTATTCTCGTAGTACTCTATTCATCTACATCATGAATGTACAAAGTGCATAAGATAACCTGAATGACATCATCATACACTTGTATAACCCATCTCTTGTTTTGAAAGTTATTTTCCATTCATCCCCTTCACGGATTCAGATATAATGTTACACACTCGTAGGTAAATCTAACTAAAATATGAGGCTCCCACTAACACATCCATCATATTGTCCAATCTTGTAATTGGGTGCGATACTTAATTATGATTTTAATTATTTGCTTTATTATCTACACACATTCTCCATTATCCATCCTTTTTGGGAGTTAATACTACTAGAGTTACACATGGACTCATTCTTTATATCACTAACCCTTTCTTTATCAGATCTATCACTTTCCTATTCAGCTCCTTAATCTATGTCAAGCTCATCTTGTAGGCTATCCGATTCGGAAGGGCCGATTCTATGATCAAATCAATTTAGTCTTGTATATCCCTATTGAAGGTAACTCATCGGTATGATATATGTGTATTATTTTAGTACGAGATATTTCCACAATGGGTATTTGAAAGGCCTCTATTTTGACCTTCTTTTCCATCAATGCATAACACCAACCAACTTCTTCCATTTCTGCAACAAACCCCTTTGTAGCCAACAAGCCCTTACTCTTCTCTTCTTCCTTGAAGGGTAACAAGACAACCTTTACACCATCCTTCCAAAAAGTATAAGTATTCTTCCATCCATTACGTGTAACATCTATATCATATTCGAATGCATCCCTAGTAATATATTTCATGCATCCATCAGGATAACATCACACCACACCTCGTCCTTGTAGGTATTCCTAATTGAAAACTTTGTGTTGCATATTTTTATCTATGATTAACTTGTTCCCTTTCTTGAACCATGATATGTGATAGGGATACTGGCTCTTCTCACATTTCGGATCGAGTTTATCAACCATCACAATTGAGACCATATTTTCAAAACTACCACCATCAATAATAATTTAGCATACCTTCCCTTAGAGATGCACCTTGTTTAAAAGATATTTGTTTGTAGCAAAGAATCACCACCAAGACAATCTTGTTCTCTATCCTTCCTCGAGATGATCATCCTCATCCTTATCATTAGGGTTTCACCCAAGTTTGCAACAACCTCCATTTCCTCTTCTTCTTTAACTTCAACTAGGTTTTCTCACGGATGACCCACTTACCATCAATCTGTGTAGGATAGTACAAACACTTAAAAGTTATGTTCCCTTCGCCACATTTGTAGTATGTATACTACCTTTGGGGAATATTCCAATCCCATCCTCCACCATATCCTCTTCCTCTCAAAATTCCCTACCTCTTTGGTAGTTACCATGACCTTGGACAAATTATTCATTCCTTCGCATTTGAGGATTCACCTTTTAGGGAATCAAATCTGCCCCCTCTCTCTCTCATTGGAGATAACAATGGTCCTCTCTTCACTCTTCTAAAATTACTCCTCTTTTTATTTTCTTCTTATTTTAATGTGAGTTGATAAACATCACTTATGCTTTGGATCGTGATCATACTCCATTCATATTGTATGGTATAACTCAAATGATTAACGTAACTTTTAGCCTTCTACTCTTCAAAATCTCCATGTTGCACCTAGATTGATAGATTGTAAAATTCATTGGTATACTATTCGATGCTAAGATACTACATTTTAGGTTTTGAAACTTAAAAATAGTGTCTAAGCATAATCCATAGGAAAAAATGTTTCATTCAACTTCTTCTCCATATCATTCCAATTTCGGATCTTGTCATTTCCTTTCCTTTTTCTTTCATTTTTAAAGTGATCCCATCGAGATCAATTCATGTATGACAAAATTAGTGCATGAAATATTAACCTTATGGTCCTATGAAAGGGATTTCAACTCAAATAGTATATTTTCATATAATTCAACTAGTCAATCAAATCCTTTGGTTGTAACACTCCACCATAATCAAGAATATTAATCTTGATGTTGTCATTTTTTCCCTCTAAATCTTGAACCAGTCTCTCCTCAAATGGACGCTCATTCAATGTTTCTTCATATCTCTCATTTTTGTCTTCATTTCATCCTTCATTCATTAATGGAGGTAATTATTTAGTATCACTATTTGGGTCTACATCCCCATTTGCATGTCTTTGTTTGAGGTAGGTAACTTCTCTTGTGAGCTCAACAACTTGTCTTTGTAGCTTCTGCATATGCCTATTCATCTTTGCATAACATCCTCTCTCATTCCTACCCTATTTATATATAATAGAGGTAATAAATCACACAATTTTTAAAATATATATTACCCTCACCATTCCTAAAAGACCTAAATCCTCTTTTGATACCAATTGATGTAGATCCAAGCACAAGAGGTCAAAATACCTCCAAAAAAAACCCACACACACATACACACACAATTTTAAAAAAATCCAAAAGCTTCAAAATGGTTTCCTTATCATTCTTGAATCTAACCTAATATTTTACAACATTACATTCTACCTTTTATTTCCACCTATCTCTAATAAAACCATAAAATGTAAAAAAATGATAAAACATAAAAACCCCTAAAAACTAAAACACCTCAGATGAGCCCCAATTTTTTTCATAAAAATATGTATTAAAAATGAATTCTTACACCAAATATTTGGTTATTCCATAAATCGAACAAAATATATAAAAATGTAAGTTCTAGACAAATCTAAAAAAGGTTCAAGAACATTTTATACCACTAAAAAAATGAATTTGGCCCTGAAAATATGCTAAAATGGCACCCAACATATGTGAAAAGATTGGTTATATAAGGCTTATTAAAAATTAAGGTCTAACCCCTAGAAAATTTCAAGATGATCGATAGTCGCACCAAAAGTTATGGTCTTGGAAGTTATGCTCCCGCATCGATTTCCCGAAATTGCATGAAATGATGACACATGGCCAATGGATCAATGGTCAAGGTTTAATCATGGGAAGGATTGAAGAAATTGGTCCAAATTCCATAACTCAATGATGTTTTGTTGTTAAGTAATGAATACATATACATATGTGTATGTGTGTGTGTGTGTGTGTGTGTGTGTGTGTGTGTGTGTATTCCTTACTTAACAACAAAATATCATTGAGTTATGGAATTTGGACCAATTATATATATATATATATATATATATATATATATTATATATATATATATATATAATGCACTTCATACTATCAATATAATAGAAAAATGAAATCTAACCTAAAGAAAACAATTAAAATTTTTGCAATTGTTTTTTTAAAATTAAAAAAATAGGTAATATTCTCCTTTACATTTGTAACCATTTTTAATATTTTTTTTTCCATTTTTTGCAAGAGTTACAATAACCACTATTGTAAAATTCACCATCCTAATGATTCCTTCTTTAGAAAGATTTTCCACCTTTTCTATAATTTTTTTCATGGGTTCCTTAAACCTACCCCGCTTACCAAGGTACTAAAATGTGAGGATCATGATGGAGGGAATTTTTGCTAAAATTTTAAATCCAAAAGTTCATTAATGTGGGAAATATTAAAATGTAAACCTAAAACTACAAGGAGATAACCTATTTATAAATGTAATGTGGCTTGTCTTTATTCCACACTTCTTCATTTCTTCAAATATTGGTAATGTTTCCTTAGAAAAATCATGAAAAACATATCCTACAATCATCGCATTCCATGTGATGATATCTTGTTAATTATATTGTCAAAAAAATTTTGATGTCGAAGGGCCTTTGGTCTATTAGTGATGATGTATCGTTTTCATTAAGCCCACTAAGTATCAATTCTTGCCGAGTGCAAGACACGGAGAGTCGAAATTGTTGAGGTGAGAGATAGCGTGTGGAGCACTCAAACCGATTGGAGACTTTCGCGACACACACATTGGCTATTTTGGATGATCAGCTATGAAGCATTTTGCATGGATGTGAGGCTAAAGATAGAATGGTGAACTGATAGTTGACTAAGGGAGATCTATTGTTAACACTCTTGCATGTAAGCCTATTTTTTTGTAATGTAGTGTGGCTAATAATAGCATGTGACCTATTTTGGGATTAGATAAGTGGTGAAGGGAAAGTCCCCACCCTTATAAATATATATGTGTATAGAGATATATAGTAGAGAGAGAGAGAGCATAGATATACAGTGTGAGAACTAGGTTATAGTGAGATTATGTTGTTAGATTTATTACGCGCATGAGCGTATACTATTGTTATTGTAATGAAGCTTCTGTGTATTTACTATAATTAATATAATGGAGATTATGGACTGAAACAAGGTGTTATCATGGTTATAATTTAGTATTGCATGCTTGATTCCATTATGGTTATCTGTTAAGTCTGTTATGTTCTAGATCTAGATCTGAATATGCACTTTGAAAGATATATTAGTTATAGATCTGAATGATTAAAGTCTTCATCATGCTAACATCCTACAACAACAACCCTAAAGAGGGGCTTGGTACCTTTGCATGCTTTGGGTGAGTGCTAGTCTAGGTTGAGTGATGTGCCAAGTGCGCTTTGGGCTTGTATTGCTGAATTCTAGGCTGCATCATTGGTTCCATTTCGGGACCTCTTTTTCAGTTGTTTTTAGGATGGTTCATGATGAAGACATACCGGTTGACCTTAGCAAGTGTTGAGGAGTGGATACATGATCTGGAAGAAGAATACATGGTGGTTCAACACTGGATCTGAGTTTAACACACGTGTGTGGGTGGAACAAAATTTGTATGATAGTTTATATGAGAGCTTTTTCACTATCTTTCTAGTAGAATTATACAAGTGGCTGATTGCTTATGCATCTAAGTGGAATTGGAGGTATCGCACACTTTTCTGGATGCAAGAAGAATTTTAGGCCCTTTATGATGTTGATCTGATTTGGACTCAAGTTGTGGATACGTGGTTCCGTGGTGTTTTGAACAATTATATCTTGGAGTACTCAATTTCCACTTATTCATGTCTCAGAGGTAGCTGAATTCTAGTTTTTATGATATCAAGGGGAACTTACCTATAAGGCATTCCACTGGTGATCAAGATCCTGATGGTAACTTTGAATTTGGAGAGTAAACCGATGGCTAACTAAACCCCACCACGTGTGGGGGAAGGAGTAGGTTTGGTGAAGGATGGCAGACCTAGTGGTAGAAAGGAAGAGAGAGGAAAGGTGGCTTAAGTATAATGAGGTGTGCGAGAGGGAGGTAGAGAAGTAGAAGCAGTGACATTGTAGAGAAAATGGCATTGTGGAGAGAGAGATGGTTCGTGAAGGATTTGGAGCTCATGTAGGAGATGTGGACCCAGAGCATCAAGAAATCCCCCATTTGGGAAAACATGATAGGGATCCCTCCTCGGCCTCACGTAGAAGTGCACAGCAGAGAGATGACTGGGCCATGGGTGTGCATCTGAATCCACTAGAAACCTTTCCCTTGTGCTTGGTTTTCCAACATCTAGTACAACAAATAATCAACAAGCTAATTCAAGTAGTGGAAGAGTAGGAGTGAGTCTTATGAAAGGCACAATAATGGCAGCACAAATGGATTTGTTGTTATATGGGAGTACTTTTTGGGTGTATCATCAACCATAGAATAAGTGCGTTGATTTTTGGACTAACTTTAGGAGTGGTAACGCTTCACGCATAATTTTATCGGGGTACAATTTAGTTCTATTATTGGGACACAGGGAAGTACATCTTCTGGTCCAACACCAGCTATAGTTTGGGATCAGGAGGCATAGGTAGCTCTAGTTCTAGTGGATCTGGTGGTTCTGGAGGTAGGGGAAACATAGGAGGTTCTGGATTAGGTGGGCAAGGTCCGCACCAACCCCAGAATATTTACATGGAGATGTCTCTTCATCTTCCAAGACTATAGGGGCATAGAAGATGTTGTTGAACATGTGCATATGTGTGAAATACTATGGCACACAAAAGGAATCATGGCTTCTGAGTGTAGGGAAAGCCAATTTTCTACTATACGTTACAAGGGCGTGCACACAAGCTGGTATAGAAAGTTTGACCCTGATTAGACTTGCGTAGACTATACAACTTTAAAAGATGCATTCCTTAAAGAGTTTCACATCCTGAGTTTGAGAAGAAGAGTATAAGTGCACTCAAGGATATTAAGCAAGGCACTATTGAGAGTGTTAGAGAGTATGATGCCCATTTTAAAACATTGTTATCTAATCTTTCTTATGATATACATGCAAGCCAACATGCACAGTGGTTTGTTGGGGCCTAATTACCCCTTTTAGAGGGCATTATCACATAAGACATACATTGATCCATGTGAAGCACTTGAAGTAGCCTTACACATTGAGGTAGTTGGAAGTATAGATATTGGGGTGAGCCCATTTTTAGAAGCATAGATATCAAGCTATGGAAAAATAGTTGGAGAAACTATCAACAAATTTAGCACATGAGATGCACAAGGGATTTGGTGCACAGATTGTGAAGTAGAAGGTCACACAAAGGATAGTTGTCCTCAGATCAGTATGCTCATTGTTGTTGGATTGTGAGATATGCCATTTAAACCATGATGCTAGCCACTTTGCCCATTATTACAATGCATGATAAGGAAGAATGTTTCAAGCTACTATAAAATATGTAGGTCCATGACTCATGACATGGAAGACTGTTGGATGATTGGTCAGATCCATGATGTTATAGATATTGGTGTATGAACAGACAGAGTTTTAGATAACTCTAAGGGAAAGAATGAGCATCAGGACCGGGATCACAATCAGGTGTGCTATGATCGGAATGAAGGGCATTTTGAAGGTGGTCATGGTAGAGGTCGAGGATACCATGGTGGATTTGGAGGATGAGGCCGTGGTAGTGGAAGAAGTGAGTTTCCTCATGGAACATGTTATACATGTGGATCTCTTGACCACTACAGGCGTGAATGTCCTAGAATATTACATGTTCTTTTTGTGGAAAGAACCATAGCTATGAGGAGTGCCTGAGACTTGTATGAGCATCTTAGTAAGCAACATAAACAAGAAAACAAGGGCATGGATGGTTAGGATACAACGCGTTGTTGGAAAATCAATGGATGCCTAAGTTTGAAGTAGAGAGTCGAGGCATTGCAAGTGAAGATCATGACCCACATTGAGGTGGCACGTGCCAGAGAAGCATTGCAACAGAAGCCTACCATCACTAAGGAGGAGGTTCTACATGCATGGTACCTAGATCCTACCCATCAAAAGGAGGTTTATCAGGAAACCATGGAAGTTCTAGGAATCTTCAAGGTGAGATACAATACTTAAAAGAGAAATCATGGAAGATGGAGCAAAAGAAAGTATCAAGAGATGGTCCAAACTGATATAGATGACTTAAGGAAGTGTGTAAAATGTTGCACCAGGAAAATATCATTCCATTGTTAGGGGATTGGTTAAAGGAAACACTCCATGTGTAAGTATTGAGACTGGATGGAAAGATCTGCATGTGAATCTTCCCCCTCATAGCCTAGATTATGACAAGGAAATCACTCTAAATGTTGTTGTGGATGGGTGGCTATTGAGTAATATATTGATTGATACAAGTGTGGAAGTCAATGTTCTTACCTTAGATGCATGGGTACAAATGGGGAGACCCCCATTACAACCATCCTCTAATGTATTGTTCATGGCTAATTAGACTAAGCCACTCCCATCGGAGTTTTGAAAGATGCATCCATTACCATACAAGGAGCCAAGTTCACTGGAGACTTTGAGGTTTTAGCACTGGAAGAGTCAGATAGCTTCCCAACTCTATTGGGGCATCCTTGGTGCTATGCAAATAATGTTGATCTTTGGTTCAACAAAGGTTATATCAGTTTTGAAAACAAGGAGGAAAGAGTTATTATCCCTTTAACAGATGGAAAATATGCACCCTATGTTGAGCCCTTAAGTGAAGAAGATCTTTGAATAGGATTTATGTATGTGCCATCCGAGACCCAGAGATGCTTGAGCCAACTAAAGAAGGAATAATTCAGTGGGAGGATGCATAGTCTATTAGCGATACTACAAGTGTTGCTTGTGATAATTGGGCTCATAGCACTTATGAGTTGGTAGGGCAAGTAAAGAGCATATTTCCTAGAGGAAAAAACCACGTTATGTCAGGAGAATAGGTAACAACTCGGTACCTTGTTACACGGAGAAGGAGATCCTATGGTATTCCTGTGCCATGGAAGAACAAGTGGATAGACCCATTGGAAAGAAGAAATATGCTAGCATATACACTACGTGGGACAACAACACGTTGGTGGATGGCCCACAAGGATAATCTTGTAGGATGGAATGAAATTAGGATTTCTCTTACTACTAGGTTCTTCAGGAGCAATGCACCTACTCAAATATGTACTTATTATGGTAATCAACCTATTCAACACCACGTTTAGAAGTGTGAGAGACTCTGGACAGAAGGAAGGAAGCTTTACCACCTTCGCTATGGGTGCACAAGTTTTATTCCACTTTACAAGGATGTGCACGCATGCTTGGTATGTATATGTAGAACTCCATAGAGAGACTAGAAATTGGTAGGATTTAATTATAGGAATGGCCCAGACATTTGACTTCTTCTCTACAAGCCCTCGGTGGAAGAAGCATTGAAATTCATAAAGCACTTAACTATGGGAGATAGTGCCAAGGTTGAAGAACTCCTTTAGGAGTTATTAGATGAAGGAGACTCAGGAGCATGTCTTGTTGAAGAAATAGAGGCCGATGCCAACATTACTTCAATGCACTTGCCTTGAGAAAGAAAAAGGAAAAATGGTCTACTTAGTGGATGATGAAGAAGTAGAAAATATGGATGTAAATCATTCAACAATAGGTAGGCGTGAGGTATTGGACAAGTGTGAGATATGACCACATGTGCCTATCATGAACCTATGAAGACAAAGAAGGTGAATATTGGATCAGAGGTTGAGCCTAAGGAAGCCATAATTGGGGACTATTGGTCAGACTCTGAAGTGGAAAAAATCATAGAGTTACTAAGGGATTATCAGGACTTATTCCCTAGGGGGTACCATGAACTTAAAGGCATGCATGAATCATTAGGGAGATGAAGATAAAACTTAAAGAGGGTGTGTGCCTAGTTAGAAAGAGACCCTACAGGATGAACCCAAACTTACATGTGAAAAGGTCAAAGAAGAGATTGAAAAATGTTGAAGTCTGGAATTATCAAGCCCCTTGATGAGTTAGAATGGGTTAGTCCAATGGTGATCAATATCAAGAAGGATGGATGGATTAGGATTTTCGTGGACTATAGGGAGTTGAATGTTGCATGTGTGATTGATCCCTTTCCTATGCCATTCACTCGAGGAAATACTAGAAGGCATTGTGGGGGTGAAATCTATTCATTTACAGATGGGTTCTCTGGGTATCATCAGGTTTGGATTGCCCAGGAGGATTAGGAAAAGACTACGTTTACTATGGAATGGGGTAGCTTCACCTATACTTGTAATGCCTTTTGGTCTGAAAAAATGTGCCTGTTGTATTTTTCATGCATAGTTGTTCAAGCATTCAAGGAATTTATTCACAACTTCTTACAGGTCTATTTAGATGATTGGATGGTGTATGGATTAGTTAAGGATCATTGTGACAATCTGTGCTTAATGTTTGAAAGATGTAGATAGTTGAGTATCTCATTGAACATCAAGAAGTGCATATTTTGCTACACCATTTGGGATATTGTTAGGACACATAATCTACAAGGAAGGTTTGTTGGTTGATCCAAGCCAAGGTTGCAGTCATTATAGGCCTAAGGAGCCTACCAGTTAGAGTGAGGTGTGCATGGATTTTTGGGTCATACAGGATATTACAAGAAGTTTATCAAAGGATATGCCAAAATTGTCCACACCATTGGAAGAGTTACTAAAAGGGAAAGGTATGTTCTACTGGGGAGAACCACAACAGCGTGCATTTGAGACATTAAAGGAAAAACTTACTACCATGCCTATTCTATGTTTTCCTTCATGGGACCAACCCTTTCATGTACATGTTGATGCCTCTGGCATGACCATTGGTGTGGTGTTGGCTCAACTTGGAGAAGGTATTGTAGATCATCCTATCTATTTTGCTAGTAGAAAGTTGACTCCTACATAACAAAATTACACAACTACAGAGCGTGAAGCTTTGTCAATGATCTATGCGCTACATAAATTCCACCAGTACCTACTAGCTACACCATTCATCTTTTATACAGATCACATGGCATTGAAGTATTTGGTAAACAAACCATTCTACAAGGGCACATATGTCGATGGGTGCTCTTATTTCAAGAATTTGATTTCACAGTTGTGGTAAAACTAGGGAAAAGTAATTCTAGACTAGACCATCTATCAAGAATATAGTTAGGAGAAGAAGCACATGAAATTGAAGATACCATGCCAGATGCACAGTTATATAGGTTACAATGAGTGCCATTAGAACTAGAGGACATTGTTGTCTTTTCTGAATAGGGATGACACAGAAGGAATGAAATCCTTGGAGAAGAAACAACTTGCTATACGTGCAACCCCCTATATGTTAATCAGTGGTGACTATACAAATTAGGTCGAGATGAAGTATTACGCCATTGTGTATTGGAACATGAGCACACGGATATTATGGAAGAAGCTCATGGTGGTATTGCAGGTGGCCACTATGTCGGTGATGCCACTATGTGCAAGATTCTACTTGTTGGATTATGGTGGGAGACCCTGTATAAAGATTGTAAGGAATTTTGTAAGGCTTGTGATCATTGTCAATGCCTTGGGAAACCAGGTCAATGAGATGAAATGCCTCTAAGACCCATTACTAGTGTAAAACCATTTGAGAAATGGGCTATAGATTTTGTGGGTCCTATTTCACCAGCATGCACGAACTAGATTGTGTTACATCATAACTTGCACATATATTATCGACAAGGGTGGGAAAAACAACACCTACAAAGGATTGTATATGGCCACAACAATAGCTAGGTTTCTTTGGGAAAATATTATTACAAGGTATGGATGTCCTTTAAGTTTGACCAGTGATAGGGGCACACATTTTCTTAATGAGACAATCAAAATTCTATTGGATGAATTCATGATTGCACACCATAAGACTACACCCTATCATCCTTAGGAAAATGGGACTATTGAGGCTTTCAACAAAATTTTGAGCAGACATTGACAAAAAATCTGTGATGTTGGAAGAAAGGATTGGGATGATAAAGTATCTGTAGTACTTTGGGCATATCGGACAACATATAAAAGGTTGAACAAAGCCACACCATTTCAGTTAGTGTTTGGTGCAGAAGTAGTTCTTCCTATGGAATTTATGTTACCTTCTTTGTGTATTATTGTGCATGCATTGGAGGTCTTGTTGATGAGAAAGCATTAGAAGAACACATTGAAAAGTTAATCAAATTGGATGAATGATGAGCCATAACACGTTGGAGTCAAAAACAAGAGAAGGCTAGGTAGAAAGCATGGCATGATAGGCACATCAGGGATAAAAATTTGAGATAGGACAGATGGTGCTCCTTTATGATTCTAAGTTTTTGTGCCATCTAGGAAAACTCAAGGTACATTGGTTGGGGCATATGTTATCACTCACATACTCGAATCAGGTGCTTGAGTTAGAGGCCCTTGATGGAATACGGTTACCCAGTTACTTCAATGGGAGTAGGCTAAAGCCCTACTATAAATAAGTCTTCTTGGTGTTTGTAATAAGGTAGTGTTGCCATTTAGATTAGGTTTTCAATTCTGCATTCCCTTAATGTGTTTCCTTCTTTGTTGCTTTATGCTTTTTCAATTTAGTTGGTGTGTTTGTGTAATAAGCATGTTTACGCGCAGAAGCTAATTACTATTTGAAGAATTTTTTTATGCATCAGAGGACTACACATACCCTTAGTGTGGGGTAGGTTGTTGATATCTAGGTACAAGACTGATGAAAATAAGTCCACATGAAAGGAACTATCTATGGGTGTTATTCAAGGTTGGAAAATTGAAAAAAAAAAGATTTCTTTGGACACAAGGACCATAGATAGAGAGGAATGAAGAAACAAGTATAATGTGAGGTAAGTAGGGGCTGGGAAGACTACCAGTGGAAGGCATAGTGATGAGGTACTTAGGTGCATGGAAGCAGTGCGCATTGAAGAGAAGTCTGCAACCAAAAGGTAGAGGGCACGCTAGAAGGTTATAGCTTGGGCGTGAAGATGTACCGTGTGGAAATAATGAAAATGGTCATTAATGAGAGGATTGTTGGTAGGTGGAGGAGCAATAAATGCACTAAATTTTTGAAATTATATATAAGGATGGGATGTGAGTTCATTTTTACCATTGCAATTGAGAGAATTTGAAAAGGGTTAAGTGTGAATGAGCCGAGAAATCATGTATTGAGGTGTGAAGAAGAGTGTGAAACCTAGATGGAGAGAAGGGTTGTGTGTAGGAGAAGCTTGTGTTCCCATAGGAGAAGGGTTTGAGAAAAGAAGAGATGCATTACAAACAAGCTAGGGCACATGATTTCCACTAGGGCATGAAGATTTAAGCTAGGGTTTTGACTTTTTGACTACAGAGGGAAGAAAAGAGAGATTTTTCAAATGGCACCAAAGAAAGCACCCACAGTCAGGAGATAAAGGGAAGAAGAAGGTTGAAGTGGAAGAAGAGATTGCTCCCGAGAGTAATTTTTTAAATGTAGTATCCAGAGGGTGTGATTGTGGGACAAGAATGGGATTCCCATATCCACCAATGTAAAATCAATGACTACAACCATCGAACATTAGATAATAAGAAGGAGCTCGATGTGTTGTTGAGCATGAAAATAAACAAGCACATGACAGAGGATATGCCAATATATGATGATCGTTGGTGAGAAGTTGTTGAAGCAGAATGGAGTCTACCAGCTATATGAGCTACCATATTTTGGAAAGTATGAACCATTATATCGATGGTTGATGAGCAGAGTCCATGAGGACTTCTTCTACTTCACCGGATGGAGGGTAAGAATCACAACTACTTTGATTTCAATGGTGATAGGACTAAGGGCCTCAGGGTTGGATCTGGATAGTGATTTAACTGATAAAGCCACAATCCTGGAGATGAGGAAGGAGCTGGGGTATACCAAGGGTCCGTGGCATGGACATTGACAGTTGAAAAGTACCTAGTAGTGTAGGTAGCTGCACATCTTGTGACAAAGTTGAATGACCAAGGAAGGTGGTCGAGTAAACACAATGTGGTTGCACATCACCAAGAAGATGTCTCAAGGAGTGGTCTACAAATATTGCAGATCACATAGCAAAGACAATCATGAAGAAGTGTGAATAGGTGACAGAATAAGTTTTGGTGCTGTGTTATTGTCCTTAGTATTCATGGAGATTGGGGTGCTGATGGGCCAAAGGAGAAGATTTGGGAGTACCCCATGGAACACAAGTCACTATGAAAGGTTTGGCAAGTACTTGTGTGATGGATCAATGAGTGGACCATTCAAGTAGAGGGTGGAGATGTGGTATGATAGACTCACATGTGGCATTGAGGAAGAGTGGTGCATACCCAAGGATTTTCCTTGGTGGTGGGTAAGGTAGTTCAGTTTTTCGTATACCAACATTTTTGCATCGTGTGATTTGTGATGAAGGATGAGGCTTGGAGCCCATGGTGTAAATTTTCATATGCCTTCACAGAAGGTATTTCTAGGCATCATTCATCGGTTCTCAGATGTGCGCCACTTAACCTTCAATGTAGACAAGGTAGATTGTGACTACCACACTCTGAGGAAGAAGTATGTATATCCAGGTGCAATGCATACATTGAAAGACTTATTTCAGATATTATAAGCATGAAACCTATGAGCTTGGTAGTTGGGGACACAGAGAGCAATGCTTGTGTACCTACAACTCAAACCCAAGCTGGAGAACACTAAGTATGTGGAGAATGAGTTCATGCTCCTAGGGCTGCCAAAGGGTAAGCATACAATGGAAAATGTTCCAACACCCAAGCCCACAGAAACAATTCAAGTTGATGATGAAGAGAGGAGCATGAGGATAGTGGTGGTTTGGAACATAGAGGTAGAAGACAACCTCCAAATAAGGATGAAGTTGAGCACAACTACTCCACCTCAGCCACAAGAGGAAGATGATGAGGACTTGGATGCATAGTCCAAGGAGAGTGCCGATTCAAGAGAGTATTCAGGAGAACAAGGACCCAAGGTGCTACTCCACAAACAAGTGTGCGAGATCACCTCGAATCTCTCCACAGAAGGAGACAACTGAGAAAAGGAGAAGGAAATTAAAGTTGAATGAGGAAGTGGAAGAGTGAGGAAAGCATGCCCAATTCTCCTACACCTCCAGAGAATGTAGAGGAACAAAAAGATGAAGAAATGAAGGATGGAGAAGAGGAAGAAAAAGGGAAGAGAGAAACAACAACAAGACTACTCAGGACATAGTAACACAAGTTCCCAATCTTGAAGCCCAAGTTCCTAAGTAGCCTAGATCAAGAAGAACAAGTGGGGAGTATATTCCACTAGCCATGGGCTACATCGAGGACACAGGTAAAATTTTTTGCCCATGTTTTCCAGAGCACAATGACACAAAAGGAGTTATATGGCTAGGAGTTAATGGATGAAGATATGGCAACAATGTGCACACAAGGAAGCAATTGTCATGGTTGATGCACACACACATGGATGAACCAGAATTTGATGTATGTGAGGAGTCATGTGTGTCAAGGAGGTTGAAAAAGACACCTCAGGCTAGACACATAATAATAAAGCCTATTGTTATGTCAGATGAATAGTGAGAAATGCTTTGGTGAAAGTCTCGACAAGAGGTCACACGATGGAATATGGATAAAGCTGCCACAATTAGGGTGCTAAGGGAGGAGATCAAGACTAAGGATGAGGAGATAGCACACCTAAAATAGGAAAAATACTTGGCACAGAAGAAGAATGTTGTGTTTATCAGCATGGCAGAGGAGATTGGTGACAATGTCATGAAGGCTAGGCCACACTTAGAGCCAAAGGTACCCAAGATGTTTCCTTTGAAATACATTATGTAAGTACATTGGTGGACTTAGTGCTTGAAGATGAACCTCTGCATGCATGCTTGAGCCAAAGGATCAGCACATAGAAGTAGAGTGAGAAAAGGCTTCTGATGTGGAAGATTGCATCATATGAAGGATTGCTTCAGAGCTTGTAGGAGGAACTCAAGAAGGTGGATCAAGCGTTGAATATTTGTACAGTGCAGAGGCTGTTATAAGGACCAGGACCATTTTAGAAGACAATGAGGTCTGAAGGCCATGAAGGATGAGACATTGGGCCACTGTAGAATGGTTAGCACTTGTTAAGTAGAAGTGTGAGGCCCTTACAACCACTCAGGAACCTCACAAGGAAAGGCTGGATGAGCTTGGAAAACTCATCACTCAAAAGATGGACTTGTTGGAAGGGAGAATGACTGGCATGTCCAACATTGTGTTGGTATTATAAAATGAAAAAGGAGAGATTGCAAGGGATGAATTAGAGTCAATTGTAGTGGATATTCTAGAGAAAGCAAAGAGGCCGTGCTCAATGATTGAAGACCTTAGAGGTGGAGATAAAAGAGGAATATCAGAATTGATTATTTAGGTTGTAGAAGAAGATACTACGTAAGTTAAAGACATTCTTTCATTCATCAAAATTATTTCTATTCTTCTATTCATATTCTTTGATTCATTTTTGGAGACAACCATTTTTGGGGTGGAAATGAAACTAGTGTGGGGTAATGTTGATCAGTCAGAATCTAGAACTTAGTGAAGAAAATATAGAAGGTTCATGTGGGAGAAAGAGTGCATTCAAAGGCATGGAAGCATTAGAGAGGATCGCGTACAAAATAGAGATAGATTCGAGACTTAGCCATTTTCATGATGAGGATCTATTTTTGGAGATAGCATGCGGAGCACTCAAACCGATTGGAGACTTTGCGACACACATTGGCTATTTTTGGATGATCAACTATGAAGCATTTTGCATGGATGCAGGCTAAAGATAGAATGGTGAACTGATAGTTGACTAAGGGAGATCTATTGTTAACACTCTTGCATGTAAGCCTATTTTTTTGTAATGTGCATGGCTAATAATAGCATGTGACCTATTTTGGGATTAGATAAGTGGTGAAGGGAAAGTACCCACCCTTATAAATATATATAAATATGTATAGAGAGAGTATAGATATACGTGTGAGAACTAGGGTATAGTGAGATAGAGAGATATTAGCATAGATATACGTGTGAGAACTAGGGTATAATATGAGATTATGACTTGTTCTAGATTCTATTTTACGCGCATGAGAGTATACTACTTATGTTTGATTGTAATGAAGCATTGTTTGAAATATATATGTGTATTTAATGATTAAATTAATATAATGGAGATTATGGACTGAAACAAGGTGTTCTCATGGTTATAATTTATTTTATTGCATGCTTGATTCCATTATCTTTCTTACACATTTTGGAAAATAAACACGAGAATTTTTTTATCTTCCAAATTTATCATACATGTCTATCGAGTGTAGTTTCTATAAGATTTGACTGAAATCTATTTTTGATTATTTTTGATGGATTTTCGTACGCTATGTCACGGTTCCTAGTTTAGAATATGCTAGGAAAATGTTGAAAAAGGTTGTTAAGTTTGGATTTAGAAATACAATTTGAATTTTCTTAAAAGATTCAAGACATCTCAACAAGCCCATTTTTGCATATCTTACAATCCTAACATTCTATGAAACCACATTTCATTAAGGAATTTTGTGAAATAATTCACGATCCTTTTATATGATTTCAAATTTATATCATGGCATTCACATGTACTATATCTCATAAAAATATACCAACCATTTTTTAGAGATTCTAGGTTGGCACATACAAGGAGAATAGTGGAGAAGGTGATGTGATCAATTTGGATAGCTATTCTTTACAATTGGTGTAATATTGTCAATTCTTATTGAGGATACCCATGCCTTATGTAGCTCCAATAAGCATATTTCATGAGAAGGTCTCTCATTCAATCATCTTATAAAAACATTATGAGTACTCATCAAAATTCAACACTTGTCATACATGTTAATAAGCTTATTTTCTAGGACCTTATTCATTGCATAGGTAAGTTCCATATCATTGATGTGAAAATAGATTTAGTTTCCCTCCGAAAGGGGTTTTGGGCAATGCAAGATTCCAATAGGTCAAGATATGACCAGGTATTGGAGGATTATGTGCAATAAAAACAATTTGTAATGCAAACTTCAATTGATCATGTATATAGAGTGCTACAAGACCATGAGACCACATCCTTACTATGTATTTCTTCAAAAATATTGAGACTCTCTTCAATAAGACCTTTTATGCATAGGCTATAATCGATACTTATTGATTTCTATTATTTTGTAATTTTTATTTTGAATTGTTTTTTTCAATCTTTTATTAATTTTAAATTCTAGGTTGAAATACCTCCAAAACACACATAAACAACTTTGCAAATAAAAACAAAGAGTTTCAAAATAGCTTTCTTCTCATTCTAGAATCCACACTAATATTTTACATCATTACAATCCACCTTTTATTTCATGTCTACTCTAAAAACCCTAAAATGCCAAAAAACCCTAAATTGCCAAAAAACCCTAAAATGCCAAAAATTACCTACTAGCAAAACAACTCGGTTGGACCCAAAATTCGTGCCAAATATGCCTTCATAAATTAAGGCTCATGCAAAATTATGACTTATTATAACAAGCACAACAAAAGTTATTAAAGTTCTAAGACCTAGTCAAAAGTGAAAAAAAAACGTCGGAGCTAATTTTAGGCCATTAGATGAAGGAATCGGGACCAAAAATGTTCCCAAATGGCCACAACATTGCAAGAAATAAAGTAAGAAAGTTGACCCCAACATAGTACTATTTATATCTACCACCCTGTAAAATTTCAAGACGATCCAACTGGTCGGATCAAAAGTTATGGTCTCCGTAAGTTATGCTCCCGCATCATTCTCCCCTGGTTGAAAAGAATTCAGCTCCTACGAATTCAGTTGACGGAATTCATCTAATTTTTCACTATCAATCTTCTTCAACTCCCACTCAGGAATCCAAGTATTTTCTTCTTGCTGCAAACCTTCCCACTGTACCAAATATTTGTTATAGCTCCCATGTCTAGTAGTGACTGTCTTTTGGTCCAAGACACACATTACCCTTTCCTTTTTCTTCTTGACATCTACTGCTCCCAGTTTATTTCTTCCTCCTCCAATTTTTTTCATCATGACTGGAAACTTATATAAGTCAGAAACATTAAAAATTGGAGAGATAGAAAAGTTGTTAGGTAGCTCCACCTTGTAGGCATTATCACTCATTTTCTTCATAATCCTACTGAGGCCCAATCTTCTTATACTTGAGTTTATTATATGTCCCTTTTGGAAACCTCTCCTTTCTAAGATGAACCATCACCATATCTCCTTCTTCAAATACATTTACTCTCCTACTGGCATCTGTAATTGCTTTATATTGTTCATTACTCACTTTCATCTTTTCCCTCACTTCATCCCTGCAACTATAGAATGTGTTCTAAAATGCTTCGCATCATCACTAGTTTTATCTTCATCGGGTAGCACAATCAGATATAGGACCCCTTGGGATTCCTACCATATACAATCTAGAAAGGAGACCTCCTGTTGACTTTACCAAGCTATTATAGGAAAACTCAGCTTGTGGTAAAGCTAAGTCCCATTGTTTTGGATTTTCTCCAACTATGCAACATAGGAGATTTCCCAAGCTTCTGTTCACTACTTCCATCTACCCATTAGTTTAGGGGTGATATGCACTACTAAACTGTAGTTGTGTCCCTAGTTTCCTCCACAGAGTCTTCCAAAAGTGACTCAAAAACTTTGTGTCACGATCTGAAGTGATCATTCTTGGAACTCCATGTAATCTAACCACTTAGAAAAAAAAAATGCAACTCTGGAAGCATCATTAGTTGTTTTACAAGAAATTAAATGTGCCATCTTAGAGAATCTATCAACCAAACAAATATAGAATCATTCCCTCGTTGTGTGTTAGGAAGTCCTAACACGAAATCCATACTCAAATCAACCCATGGCCCTATAGGGATATGTAATGGCATATACAACCCAATATTTTATGCATGGCCCTTAGCCATTTGGCACACTCTACATCTTTCTACAATCCTACTTATGTCCCTCTTTACCTTTGGCCAATAATACTTTTATACAACAAGAGAAATTGTCTTATTTATACCAAAGTGTCTAGCCAACCCCCATTATGCAATTCTCTTATAATATTTTCTCTCATTGAACCAGCAGGATGCACAATTTTTCCCCTAAACAAATAACCATCATGCATCAAATAATCAGAAGAACCACTACCTATATGTAGGGTCCTTAAGTTGTCTCACAACATCACCAAAATTTGGATCACCTTCATACAATTCCTTAACTACCTCAAACCCTACTACTTCATTTTCCATTGTTGTCAAAAGTGCTACATGCCTACTCAAGGCATCAACAACTTGATTTTGCTTACCCAACTTATGCTTTAAGAAAAAATATATTCTTGAAAAAATGAAACCCATTTTGCATGCCTACTATTTAGTTTCTTTTGTGTGTTTACATACCTCAAGGATTCATGGTCAAGTAAAGAGTAAAAATTCTTTTTCTATTAAGTAATGTCTCTAGTGCCTTAATGCTTGAACAATAGCATAAAATTCCACATCATAAGTAGAATATTTCCTCTTGAATTCATTTATCTTTTCACTGAAGAATGCCACAGTCGTCCTTCTTGACTCAGTATAGCTCCAATCCCAACATGTGAGGCATCACAATCAACCTCAAAGACCTTGCTAAAATATGACAATACCAAAATAGGTGCTTCTGAAACTTTCTTCTTCAACAATTCAAAACTATCTATTGTTGCCTTGGTCCATACAAAATTCCTCCATTTTGTACACTTTTTTATGGGTGCAACAATGCTATTGAAATTCTTGATGAATTTCTATAAAAAGTTTCCAATCCATGAAAACTATGAACCTCTGTCACATTCCTTGGAATAGGCCATTCTAAAATTGCCTTTACTTTTTCCTCATCCATCCTCACCCCATCCTCTGATATGAAAACCCCAAAAAAATAAGACTCTTCTGAAGAAATCTACACTTCTTTAAGTTTACATATAGACTCTCTTTATGTAACAAGTCTAACACCAATTTCATATGTAACAAGTGTTCTTCCATTGTCTTACTAAATATCATAATATCATCAAAATAGACAACAAAAAACTTACCATTGTATTCTCAGAGTACTCTATTCATCAGCCTCATGAATGTACTGGGTGCATTAGATAGCCCAAATGGCATCACCATCCACTCGTCATACAATCCATTCTTTTTTTTTTTGAAGTTATTTTCCATTCATCCCCTTCACGGATCGGATCTGGTAGTACCCACTCCACGGTCAATCTTACTAAAATATCGGGCTCCCGCTAGCACATCCATCATATCATCCAATCTTGGAATTGGGAACCGATACTTAATTGTGATCTTATTTATGGCCCTGTTGTCTACACACATTCTCCAGTCTCCATATTTTTTGGGAGTCAATAGTGTTGGAGTTGCACATGGACTCATGATTTCTCTCACTAACCCTTTTTGTATTAGATCTGTCACTTGTCTATTCAACTCTTCACTCTGTGTCGGACTCATCCGATAGGCTTCTTGGTTTGGAAGGGCTGATCTTGGGATCAAATCAATATGGTGTTGAATATCTCGCTTCGGAGGTAACCCATTTGGTATCTCATATGGTATGACATCTTTGTATTTCGTTTAGTACATTTTCCAAAAAATGGGTATATAAAATCCTCTATTTCCACCTTCTTTGACATCAAGTGCATAACACCAACCAACTTCTTCCATTTTTGTAACAAACTCTTTTGTAGCCAATAATCCCTCACTCTTCTCTTCTTCCTTGAAGGGTAACAAGACCACCTTTACACCATCCTTCCAAAAAGTATATGTATTTTTCCCTCCATCATGTGTAACCTTTCTATTGTATTGTCCAAGGCCTCCCTAGTAATATATGGCATGCATCCATTGGGATAACATCACACCACACCTCATCCTTGTAGGTATTCCCAATCGAAAAATTTATAAGGCATATTTTATCTATGGTTACCTCATTCCCTTTCTTGAACCATGATATATGATAGGGATATGGGTGCTTCTCACATTTCAAATTGAGTTTATCAACCATCACAGTTGAAACCATATTTTCACAACTACCACCATCAATAATAATTTTACATACCTTTCCTCCTAGAGGTGCATCTTGTTCGAAATATATTTTTTTTCACAACCACAAATCAACACCAAACAACATCTTATTATTTCTCCTTCCTTGGGGAAATCATCATCCTCTTTATCATGAGGGTTTCACCCAAGTCTTTGCAAACTCCATTTTTTCTTCCTCTTCAACTTCAACGGATTTACTCATGGTTGTTCTCCTTTCCATCTATCTTATGTAGGATAATGCAGACACTCAAAAGATTTGTGCCCCTCTTCACCACATCGTAACATGTATATTGCCTTTGGGGGCTATTCCAGCCCCGTCCTCCATTATAACCTCTTCCCCTCTAAAACCCCTACCTCTTTGGTAGTTACCACAGCTTTGACCAAAATCTTCATACCCTTCTGCATTAGAGGATTCACCTTTTATAGATTCAAATCTACCTCTACCTCTCATTGGAGATGATGATGGCCCTCTCTTCACACCTCTTCTAAAATTATTCCTCTTGTTATTTTCTTCTTCCTTTAATGTGAGTTGATAAACATCATCCATGCTATGGATCCAGAGCATACTCAACTCATCTTGTATGGTGTAACTCAACCCATTTATATACCGTGTAGCCTTCTATTCTTCAAACTCTCCCTGTTCCACCCTGATTGACAACTTGTAAAATTCATTGGTATACTCCTCAATGTTGAGATCCTTCTGTATTAGGTTTTAGAACCTTTGAAAGAGTGTTTGAGCATAATCTACAAGAAGAAAATTTTCTTTTAGCTTCTTTACCATTTTATTCCAGTTTTGGATCTTGCCCTTTCCATTCCTTTGTCTTTCATTTTGTAGGTGATCCCACCAGATCAATGCATGTCCAACCAACTTAGTGCATGCAAACTTAACCTTCTTCTCCTCTGAAAGGGTTTTCCACTCAAAGAATTTTTCCATGCGATTCAACCAAAAATCAACTTCTTTGGTCAGTAACCCTCCACCATAATAAGAACATTAATCTTAATGTCATCATTCTTTCCCTCTAAATCCTGGATCAATCTCTCCTCAAATGGTCTCTCATTCATGGTTTCTTCATCTCTCTCATTTTATTCTTCATCTCCTCCTTCATTCATTAATGGAGGTACTTCTTCAATATCACTATCTGGGTCTGCATCCCCATTTGTATGTCTCCTTCTAAGGTGGATAACTTCTCTGTGAGCTCAACAACTTATCTTTGTAGCTCCTGCATATGCCTATTCATCTAGAAATAACCTCTCCTCCCGCATCTAGCCATGATTATATAAAATAGAGGAAAAAATTACAAAAAAATTAATATTTTACCTTAACTATTTCTACAAGATCTAAATCTGTCTCTGATACGAATTAATGTGAATCCAACTGCAAGAGGTTGAAATACCTCCAAAACACACATAAACAACTTTGCAAAAAAAACTAGAAGTTTCAAAATAGATTTCTTCTCATTTTGGAATCCACACTAATCTTTTACATCATTACAATCTACCTTTTATTTCATGTCTACTCTAAAAACCCTAAAATGCCAAAAAACCCTAAAATGCCAAAAATTACCTACTAGCAAAACAACTCGGATGGGCCCCAAAATTTGTGTTCCAAATATGCCTTCATAAATTAAGGATCACACAAAATTTTGACTTATTCTAACAAGCACAACAAAAGTTATTAAAGTTCTAAGACCTAGTCAAAAATAAAAAAAAACGTTCGGAGCTAATTTTAGGCCACTAGATGAAGGAATCCAGCCCGAAAATGTACCTAAATGGTCCCAACCTTGCAAGAAAAGTTGACGCCAACATAATAATAATGTATATCTACCACCTTGTAAAATTTCAAGACGATCCAATGGTTGGATCAAAAGTTAAGGTCTTCAAGTTACGCATCATATTGCTAGGAAATTAATGTCAAAATTTACGTTTAGAAATTTGATTAGTACATTAAATTTGATTAATGTGTATTAATACAATATGAAATAGTAAAAATAATATTTGTATGTTTAATAAAGTAAATGTATGTTAAACATAATATATTTTTTATTTTTTAATGGCACAAGCCAACAAAAATAGTGTTTGATTATTAAAATATATCTCAAAAAAGAAAACATTAATGCAATTTTTAACATAATTTGTGATTTTTAATAGTAAAATACAATTTAATTGAAATTATATTTTTAATGATAGAAAGAAAATAAACAATATCTTGAAATATATGGCACATCATTTTTAAAATAATGAAGTATCAAGATTAAATTATGTATGGCTTGTCATGCACTATACAATAAAATATTGTTGGCTTTGTGTTGAAGTATCGATGCATATTATCTCTTAATTTATTTTAAAAATATTAAATGTTATAGGATAAGATTTTCTTACTATGTGCGCATCCACACACTTTCAATTAAATGTTACATCAATGTATGGTTCAATCTTTTCCATGCATGCATATTTCTTCAATATGTTTGATGGTGGCTTCAGCAGGCTCATGGACATGAAGGTCGTCATATTTCTTAGAGCCACTAAACTAGTGATGATATAAGTGCTGATATTAGAGCTATAATATAATAAAATTCCTATTGCTCTAACCCCCTTTCTTGTGTCTCAATGCTATTTTGATTGTTTGTCACAATCAAAAAAGTAAATTTATTATGGAAAAATTTAGAATGGGTGTTACATTAGATAGGTTTTCAAACAACAAGGTCAAAATGAGAAACAAAAGCGATTTTGACAATTTCTAACAAATCTAAGAGATGCTTATCCAACCATTAAAGATTCGTGGTGGTTGATGACTAGAAGGTTGGTACTTCACTTGAAACAATTGAAAATGAGGAAGTTAATGAACATGTACATATGTTTGCAATAAATGACTACGTGCATCGACATAAGAAGAGAAATTTGTATCCATTGAATTAACATATTGACTTGGAAGCATTGAAACTAGAGGACATAATAATAATGTTGTGGGATTAGATGATGAACAATTAGAAGTGGAATTATTTATTGTTAACAATGCAAGGGTGATTTTTCACTACAAAATTATGAAAAAATTGTTGTCAATAATGTGCTTAAATATGTTGGAAACATTATCTACAAATTAACTTGTGACACCACATGAAACACCTACATCTACATTGATTCAATTATATTAATAGTCCGTTTATTCATATAACTCCAACCAAAATTCCAATCAACCCTAAAAAAATCCACAAATTACAAGATGTAATACTAAAAACATGTCATAATTAAAATGAGACTTTAAAAAAACACATTTCACTTTACCAATTGAAAGAGAGGAGCAAAGCATCTCAAGTGGATCCTACTTGCACTCATCATTCACACACGCATTAAGAGCACTCTCTAATCCATGGCATCACCCACGCTTCCTTTAATTTACTTTATTTCTGATGGCAACGATCCAATGAAAATGAAAAGGAAGAGGTAAAATAACAGGTGCATTGAATTATGGAAAACCTCAAAAGACATGGCCCATCAGAAATAACTTCCAAGAAAGGCCTTTTTTTGCACACTAATCAAGTAATTATTTAATGTGGAGAGCTTTGTCTGACTCCCCATTATTCTCCAAAAAAATTATGCACGCCAGGGACCATTCAAATAATTTTGTTTCTTCTCTACTGCAAGTAATTCTGTTTTTGCTGCACTGCAAATAATGACAGCCTTATCTTAACAACCGAACAGGCATCTCTGTCATATCTGTGTCATTCGTATAGAGGAAAATAAGTACCAATCCCATTCTTCACTGTTCTCCATGTTGTAATTTATTGAAATTAGGTGATAGGTATACTTTCCTACATTGAAATGAATTATTATAATATATATTTGGCTCTGCATGGACGGGTGCTGCTGATTTAGAAGAGGAATCATGAGGATGTTGGTGCTCCTTTCGAACTCACCATGCAACTTCTGACAAAATTAGGATTTTCTTTCTCTGGAATACTCCTAATTAATTATGTACTCTGGATATAATACTTAATTAATTATTGAAAGTGCGGTGCAATAAAAATGAGAGTTTATCTTATTTTTGGGAGTACCTCTAAAATTTGTGATGAATTGAGGACAATGCCTGTAGTTCAAACCATCAAAATCAAATTCTAATATTTGAGTATGTGAAGTTCAGTTCTAAATAAATTATCAATATCTGTTTTTTTGTTTTATTGGATTTTGGTTTCAATTACTGAAAATTCAGTCTTTTTCCTCTTAATCATAAAAATATAAAATTTAAAAGAAAATAAAAATGTTTTTTTCATAGAATATTCAAGAGCTATTTTAATATTTGTCAAACTCCTGAACCTTATATAATATGGAAAACGACACACATCAGTACATTGCATTGTGTCTACTATAAATTTTAGTACTATAATGAATGTTGGATTCTTTATAATAACTACCTTTTCTAATACACACTAAAGATAGTAAATAATTTCCTTAAATTTTATTGACATAACTAACAAGAACATGAGTGTTTATATGGAATTGAAAATTAATATAGAACCCTCTCAGAATTAGTAACAAAGAAAATAAAAATTTATAAATAAGATGAGTGGTCATGAGATTCTTACCGATTAGAGATTAGTTACCCTACTTAATGTTTCCTATAAAATTCTTACCAAAGCTTTGGCACTCAAATGGCTCGCCACATTCTTCCGATGATTGTTAGACCCGTGAAGACTAGCTTTATTAAAGGAAGATATATCTAGGACAATATCATTGCGGTTTGGGAAGGTATGGAGTGAGCTTGGGCCTCTTGTCAAAAATCTATCTTTCTCAAGTGGAATTTGACAAGGACTATGATCACATACAATGACATTTTATTTTAGCCATATTGCAGGCACCTTGTTTGGTGATTTTCCCTATGTTTTGTAAAAACTCTCTTCTCGTATGCTTCCACCCATCTCATTATCAATGTCCAAAAATCGTCCATCTTTGGACTTTATCGCTGAATTTGGTAGGGTTACCCTTTCTTGGCCCTCTTTTTGCTTGTTGCGAAGGCTTTTTGTTATTTTGTTGTGCAATGTTTCTCCATTGGATTGTACGTGGAATTTATTTTCCAAACCATTCCACTTAGCTTATCAATGGACACTTTGTAGATGACTTCGAAAGTGAAGGATCCTTTACAAAATCAATAGACTTCGTAGATATCTTTTTCCTCGCATGTGACTTTTCTTTATAATGGGGAAAAATTATTTTCTCCAAGAAAATAATTTTCCCCATGTCGATCGGGCTCTAGAAGTACTCTTGTAAATGGTTCCAACATGGCAAACAATAAAAGTTTTTGGGTATTCCCTTTTCTTTTCATTGCACCCCTTCGTTGCTTTGGCAATATGTCCTTGATCATGTGGAAATAAAGATCTCTTACAAGATCTCCAAACCTCTTTCTCTTCCCAAACAATTTCATGTTTGCACAAAGGTTCTTGTTACCACCCATGTTTACTATTCTTCATGTTTGACACCTTCCAAGGCCTTCTACAATAAGCTAGCCAAGTTGCTTTGAGACTTTTTATGGGCCAATTACAAGCATAGTAAGGGATTTCATCATTTTCCTAGGATGTGTGTTCCACCCTTAGGAAAAAGGTGGTAAGGCAATTATTGTTTTTAGAAAAAAATCTTGTTGTGTGCGTGAAATGGATTGTTCATGCCATTAAATGGAAGGAAACATGGAAAATTATCCTATGGAATTATATTTTTGAAATGCTCATTATGGTAAGAAATGTTGGAAAAATAATGGTCTCCACACCATTTTGATCACTTTTGCTCCTATCTAAATTGAAGGTCCCTTTGTCGTAAAAATCCTATGGTGGGAATATGACGATGTAAAACCCTACTTAGAGAAAATTTGAAGGAACCACCCACGGGGAATATAATTATAGAAATGGTGGTGAATTTATGTTGAACTAGAATCACGGGGTTGGAAATTTTTCTAAAATCAAGAGTTGTGACACATGGGCAATAAATAATATTGTTTATGAGTTAATTTATGGATGTAATGATGAATGTAGGATATTTAATTACTAAATTTTTACATTTTTGGTGAAAATAAATTTTATTTTTCAACTTATGAATCATGATGTCATTACCCGTCAGTTTTAGATAAGCGAATGACTATTAGATTGAAATTATTAGATGTCCTTTCATTTAAATTGGTGTTTTTATGGACTAACAATGCGTTAAATTTTTTGGTCTTAAGTGTGAAATTGTAGGTTTTGACTTAGAAGGAAACCAACATTTTGGATCATGACATTTTACAGAGTGTCAAGGAACGTCATCCTAGTGTTACGAAGCCATCAATGTTTATTGTAGCAGTTTTGAAAACATAACAATATGTGGAAATCATTTATTTGCATGCTCTTGGTTATTTATCTTAACAGATAGATTCAGAGACACAAAAATTATGTTATCTAAAGAAACATGGAGATTTTCAAAAAAATTCCATTCACAAACTGACATGATGAGTAGTGCATTGATCTATAAAATTCTTCCTTTTTTAAATAAATTGCACTACACGGCAGTTACTGATTAGCATGCACTTTTCATTTATCGATCATTAATGATGTCGCATCCTAGACGAAAGACTAATTTTGCAAAGGAATATTACACATAGAGATTTCCTATTAGTTTGCTATTGACAACAATTGACATGGTCTAGAAAAATTTGACACCACAATATTTGAAGCAACATGGAACCTTTTCATCGGTTCACACCTAATAGTGCTTAGATCTACACTGATTCAAAGGTCAATATATTTTTAGTACGATGAAGCACTAACATATTAATTTTTCTATGGTTTTCACTACATGCTTTAACACATTAGATGAAAAGAATAAAGCATTATTAATAAATCCAAGATCCGTACTTACGTGGAGCCTCATAATTGGCTTACTTTTTGTATTCTAACATAGTCTTTCCAAATATTAACAACTCCAAAAGAGGTACTATTTGTCCAACATCCATGGCCCAAAAATTATAAAGGAAAAAAAATCAAAGCTATCAAATCTTGCCACATGTCTAGCATTGAATTTAAAAGTCGTGTCACTACTTAAAGATGTCATACCCATGAAAAGGTGTTAGTAACTTACATTCAAGGCCAAGTAGCACGAAAGGTTGAGTAGACTTGAATGTTGCAATGTTATGCCTCATTTCATCACATATGGGAAAGTTTTAAATAAGTTAAATTATTTCATAGAGGATACACGCATTCAAACTAATATAAAGCACTTAAAATTCAAAGCTTAGAAAGTATAAAGGAAAAGCGACAATTTTATTTGAGAATTGAGATGTCGATCACTTAATGTCCCATAATCAATGGAGGCCCACCTACACACTTTCTTCATACACCAACTCTCTTGTGATACAAGTTTAGGCAAGCAAGTGGTGGGAGGGCATCACTACATGACCCTAAAAATGGAAGTTGAGGAAGCTATATTAGTGGATGATGATGAAGAGGATGACTAAGAAAGGAGGCAATACATGGTGTACTTGGTTGAAATAAAAAAAATAGGACTACATATCTTAACAATAATTCCCAAAGTAATGTCATTCAATTATGGGATAAAACAAAGACTATAGAGGGGAATTTTAATTCCAAAGGAGGGAATGTTATTAGAAACATCACTACCAATGTGCTAATCAATTATTATCACCTTCCACTAACAAAAATTGAATTTAACTAGGAAACTATGGAGGAGTGGGGATGGAAGAATAATATCATAGCAATGATCAACAAGTTGGAAGAAGACCAATAACAATTAAAATAATATGTCTCCCTAGAAAAAAATATTATTAGATCATTCAAACAAGGAGTCACGATTTCCATGTCTCTCATTAATATAATTTTTGGTACACCTAATATTATACATGTAAACCAGATCTAGGTGCCTCTATTAGAAATGATAATTAATGACAAAAGAGTCCATTCTTTGGCTAGAGTCATGTCTTTTTATCTCTATAATAACTTTCTAGTGTTCATTCGAAGGAGGCTCATTTATATATGAGTCCTAACTATTGGATGCGGTGTGTGCAATTAAACAATTTTAAGGATTTCCCAATTCTTCCCCTCATCATCCAAACATAGTCCCCGTGGTTTTTAGTATTTTACATATGTAGAGATACCATAAGAACATTGAGGTAATAAGCAACCAATACTACCTTGCCATTTTCAATTTAATCTATGAAACTCCAATGCCCATGGTTTGTTAGAGAATCATTAATTTATTGACTTATTTCAGAGATTTATGGTGTTATTAAAAATGTTCAATGATTAGGGTGGAAGGAATATTCTCTATTCCATTAATGTTTCTAATATTTTTCCTAGATAAGTGGCAGAGAAGTAGATTGTCTACAAATTTGTTCTTGTCATCAACCTTATCTCTAAGCACTTGTGAAGAAGTAATGGAATACTTATCCTACTCCTCCCTTCCACATTGGATTTACAATTCTAACTTACATGATAAATGAAAATAAGGTGTCCCCACTTAGGAAATATTTCCACCATAACTACAAAATTTTGTGGCTCTATAATCCAACAAATAGAGAGGCCCATTCTGCAAGAGCACACTAGGAATGGATACCTATGTATATAGACATCAAACGCATGAGGATGACTTGGTTTTAAAGAATGAAACCAATGATTATATTATATCAATTAATATGAAGATTCATAAGGTTACTTAAACTCCTGTAGGCATCTATTCAAAATCAAGGAGTTGAGCTTAGGAAAAGGAAGGAAGAAGAAATTGAGGAGGGAGATTCAAGAGAAGAGGGTTTTGACCTTAAGAAATTGAAGAAGTTTCTAGTTGGGGTCCCTCCTATTTTTAAAGAGAGATATGACCCTTCCCATGTTGAGGCTTCTCTAGGCATATAAATTCCATTCCTAATATGCATTTTAGTGGTCACTATGGAGGCTTCGTCCAACATATATTAGGAAAACATTGCTATGATAATGTGTTTGGTCGGTACCATTGTAATGATGGCTTCCCCCTATTTCTCATTTTTATTCTTTTTTTTTGAGTAGCTATTAGTACTACGGTTAATCCTCCCTATCAACCATCCTATGCTCATCCTTCTTTCCATGTATCATCATTTATTCTAACTATTCTTCTAAGGATAAGCTAAAATATGGTGGAGAGAATTTAGGTCCCTATTATAATGTAAGGTTCCATACATCCCGTATTTCAACTAGTCTCCTTGTTTATCCTTCTATTCTAGCCTCCATTGTAGGATTGGTATTTTTCCCTTCTCCTACCTCTCCTACACCCACTACCTCAATAACTTCATCGTGCACTTTATAAATTATAATACACATGGACCATTGTTAGCATAAGTGATAGCCCCTTTCTTCTTATTCTTCACAAGTTTCCACAATGACACACATTCAACCAATCACTTCCATAAAATATGTACTAGATGGATCAATTATAATATTTACACAAATTTATTCTTCTTAACCTCTTTATCTAGTTAATTTGACTTCACCCCTAAATTCTTCTTGCACCATTTTTAGAATATCTTTTCAAGAAAAATTAAAGGCTCCATTGTAGCCTTATCCATTTTTCCTAATAGCTCCTCCATTACTTCAACCATCTTGTTGGTTTTAGAACCCTCCTTTTCTCCCTTGTATTTCTCCATACGTTCCTCAAACCTTTCTACCAAGAATGACCATGAAACTTCTTCTCATCCCTTCCTATCTTACTTCTTCCTCTTTCACTACCCTTATGGCTACCTAAAGCTTCGTGAGTCACATCTTGGTGACGAGCATCGTTGATACTTTCACTTTAATTATCTCATGATTGTCTATCCATGACAAAGTGTCACCAACTGTTTGTAATAAAGAGAATGATTGAAAGCATGCTAAAAATGGATTTACTAAAGAATTTAATCATACACTACTCTACACGTAAATAAAGAATGAATTCTATTGATAAAATGAAAGATTGTTGAAATAAGAATTGAAATGTAGAAAGAGATGGAATTATAGTAAATCAAACAAATGGTGGATAACAGAGATTAAATAAAAAGAAATGATCCCTTCAAGTTGAGGAATGTCCCTTGCTCCTTCCTCTAATCTTGTTTAGAATAGCAAATTACACAAGTTGATCTAAACCAAAATAATGCACTTTATTGAATTGAATAATTTCTTCAATAGAAAACCAACTAACTCCTTAATTATACTAGAAATGAAATTTTATATCATGAAAAGTCCTTTACACTCTAGAAGAGGACATATTATTTTCAATAATTATCTACTATTTACCTGAAAGATCTCTATAACAACTACTTGTCAAGAGTTACAACTTTGAGAGAACAAGTGCATGTTACACTTTAGATTATATTTTATCTTGGTAATAGATTAGATTTCATCTTATTAACTCTTAGTGGAGTCCTTAATTGAATATCAATTTAGTTTATTTAGTAATTGCAATGATGCCAAAGATCATGCATTGAATCCCTTAAATCATGGTGACTTTAAGTTATTACATTCAATTGCCCCATTTTTCTAGAGCTAAACTATATGTTAAGTTGGACTTGCATAATCCACATGAGTCACATGATGACTAGATGATAATCTATGTTCAACGATATTTTATCCATGTCAAATAATGTGCCAATGCATGAATGATTTCTCAGATCTTGGGACATATCTAAGTCTTGCGATGGCTTAATATACGTTCTTTAAACACATTGTTAACATATATAAAGATTCATTTAAAATCATTTGAAGAAGCATACACAAGATTAAAATAACAAGGTTATGCACAAAACTTCCATTCAAATATATTAAAGTATTAACTACAAAATGATAATATCAACCTTAGTGCAAAAAAATGACAGAAAAATGAGGGTGTACATAGGAATTAGCAAGGCACATCACTTGGAAATTTTTCAACCTCATCAACCCCAACCATCATTATCTTGGACCCTATAGCCCTTATTGATTAAACGAAATAGAAATATTCTAGTGTAATATAATATTATAGGAGCAGTAAAATGACTGAATACATAAACAATAAAATATAACAAATATACCCAAGCCAACTAAGCAATAGAATGTGAAACCTTAATATGCAAGAGAGGGTTAAGAATTCCTTAGATGATTCACAAACATCATGGGAATATGTCATGATGTAGACCAAGTGAAAAGGAGGAGGAAAAAATCACAAAAAATATTAAGAAAGCATAGACTGAGCTATCCGACTAGACCTAGGACACCTCAAAAGGAATTGGGGCACCCATGGGTGCACTAATATGAGATATGGACACCATGGTTTTGCGGAAATGGCCAAAAGACCTCCTTTGAGATGTCCTGGATGTTTTCTTATGTTCGATTCGTGATGCACTAATTTCGTTGAATTGCACCGAATGTTGTTGTGAATAGGAGATGGAAGAATCACTTATAAAACCCTAGATAAAGCATTAAAACCCTAAAAAATAAAGATGCATATGAAGCAATCAGAATTTCCTCAATGGCCACAATGGTAGACTTACAAAATGAGTGTTTCACTACATCTAAGACCTAATGTAGTTCTAGGTGTGTGTGTGAAATTGTTCCCTAGGTGCTCTTGTGTCAGTCACACTTTGTGAGTAGTGAGAAATAACTAGATGTAGAATGTAAATAGATGGTGCATGGAATAGAATTAACTCCCCTCCTATGAAGTGTGATGCAGAAGACCAACCTTGTGTCCCTTGTGATGGAGCTAGATGGATGCAAATGGAGTAGTAGAAGCCTTTGATGGATGCAACCTTAGGTGATGGTAGTAGTGCTTAGTGCTTGGTCCCTCATTATGGTATGATAACTTTATATTTATATGGTTCTCTTGGTCTTATTTTGTAGTTAATCCCAAAAATACCAACCAATAAAAATATGAAAGTATCAAATGGATAGAAAGTGCCCAAAAGATGAGTGCAAAGTGTAAAGAGGATAAGGGTGCCCCAAAGGGAACCAAGGAGCCTAGTGTGCCCCAGTCCTACCTAGGTGCCCAAATCAGAGTGGAAAAACACACTATGACACAACCGATTTGGGAAAGTATAGGTGAAAGATTGAAAATAGAAAAGTGAAAGGGCCAAAGACATGGGTTAATTAGCACTTTTTTCACTCAAGAACCATATGAATAATAGTATGAAACCGGGACTAAATATTTAGCCAAAGTGCATGATTTAGTGACTACATTTTCCCCCACTTTATGTTGGTGAGTGGAAAGCTTGGTAACATAAAGTAGATAGAGATGCATACCTAATATCCATGTAGAGTGTTGTAGAAAACGTGTCGAATGACTAGATAAAGCGTGAAGTGACCAGAAAAAGATGGAGCAAGGAGACTAAAGATGCAAAAAGTGTAAAAAGTGATGAGAGTGAACCTAGGGAGGAAGCACGTGTATAGCTACCAATGTGTGTGATGTACGTGCATGTTATTATGAGGTGTGCGATCTTTGAGTGATGTTGTTTTGTTATTATTGATCGCTTTCTTCCCATACAGATAGACCTGCAAAAGAGAAGATAATCAAGTAGTAAAATATGCATGTATATGTGTAATAAACCACATGTATATAGTTAAAATACTATAATGAAAGTATAAAAATGAAAAAGGAACATGTGCACCTGAGTCTGTGATGAGAGAAAGGGTGTAAAAGGATATCCTATAACTTTCGGTGAAGTGTGAGTTTTTTGGGCAATCTCACGCCTTTGTGGTTAAAGAAGTGTATGGAGAAAGGTGTGTTATTCTCCAACTTGTAACTACTTACCTAAGAATATGAAGATATCTCCTTTCTTGCCTAGTTTTTGGGGTGATCCGATGCCCTTTGGTAAAAGTAGTGTAGGGAGGAAAGTGTGTTGTATCCTCAAACCTCTAACTTCTCCTCAAAATGTTAAGGACAACCTATCCTATAAAAGCTGGTATGTGTCATATTTCTATAGAGTGGTCTAAACCCACTCGATGTATAACCCATTATGTCATGGATGAAAACTTAACTAAATTGTATTGGTGTAGAACATTGTGTAGTGTTTAAACCCCAAATGATTCCCCCCTCTTTGGGGGCACATGTGATGTCACAGATAGGAGGTTGAAGCCCCAAAAGAGGTCTGACCGCATTAATAGTGCCTTGGAGGGGGAAGGGAATGCACTTGGTAGAAACCAAGGTGCACACAATAAAGTGGCTTGAAACAAGTGTTAGTAAAATAAGCATGCATGTAGAAAACTAGTATAAGCTACCCAAAACAAAATGTAAGCTAGAATGCAAGTAAACATGTAAGAAGTCAATTATAGACCGCAAAAAGTAGGTTGAAAACATGGGACATCATTCATGATGCACAAGTCACTCAAGGCTATAGTGGTTGTAGAAAAACAAACAAGGGTGCACACTAAACAAAGGGCAATGCTCACAAACAATAACAAACAAAGACAAGCTAGTACAAACAACAGATAACCATAAGAGAAAGTAATCCTACAAAATAAATGATGCATATGAAGCACCCGTTAACATGTTTTTTTTTTTTTATTAAGGGCAAATAGTTTTGAAGGGACTATACCCTGTATACAAAAGGGCTCAAAATCTAGATAGTAAAGGTGAGAGAAACAACCTAGAGAAGGGCAAACTGCCAACCAAAGAGGGCTCAACAGCCAAATATGACAATATAAGTGAAGAAAGGATCCAAATGTACAATGATCCAAAAAGAAGCAGAAAAGATCAAAAAGTAACCAAAAGAGAAACAACATATAAAGATAACTCCACCCGTTAACATGTTATAAAGATAAATCATATGTTAAAAGCGTGTATAACCAATAAAGTAGTGTGCTAAGTACAAAATGAAACAATAACACCTATAGTATAGGAATTTGGATGCCCCCAATAGCCATTGTGGGACTTGTCTTATCCAAGCCTCCATGCTAAGTGTAGAGGCCCTGTATCTACAATCACAACTAGAAAAGGATGTGAACTCACATGTGTGTATGATAAAGATGATGACATATAAGAGACCTATCTAGCATATGTAATAAGACGAACATGTACAAGCAAGAGTAAAAGTTACCAAGATATACAATGTCTTTGTGGATGGATGGAATGTAATGCATAATGGATGATAGGAGCCATGTGCCCCATGAGAAAATGGAGTTGTATGCAGTGAGGTTCATTTGGTTTTCCTCCTCAGCAGTCAAGAATGAACCGTAAATGAGAGTGTCATTGGGAAATGGTCTAACTGTGTGTCTTTGTGTGTAGTGCACTTTGGTGACTGTGTATGTGTATCAATGATATGTGACCTAGAGATGATGCATGCACGACCCCGTAGCCTAAGTATATATCGCGACCAGATGATCAAAGGAGTGATGATGTAGCCTAAAGCGTATATCACTACAAGTTGAATAGAGGGATTAGTGATATAGCCCAAAGCGTATACCACTACAAGATCATGGAAAAGGTGACCATTTGTCCTATAACATATGTAACTAACCTATGAGTGTCATATGAGAGGAGGTTGATTCATGAATACGTGAATGTGATGAGGTCCATTTTTGATTTATACCATCAAAAGTCCAGTATGGACCATGAGACTAGAGTGCATCATAGGGTAGTGAGTGTAGTGTGTAGAATAAGATATAGTATGTGTGATGATAAGAGATGACCATGTGATGAACTAAAATATGTGAATATGCGATGTATAACATGCAATGAAAAATGTGTAGATATCTTAATAGTGTGAAGTGTACACTATGGTAGTATGAAGGATGAGTAGTATGTAAAGAAAGATTTGTACACAATAGGAGTATGACACACGCATACCGAATACGAGTATGGTGCATAGAATATGCAGCACTTGTAGATGTGCCAATGTTAAAATGTGAATGATGTAGAGGAACTTGAAGATTTAGTAAGAAAAATGATATGTACTATAATATTTGTTAAGAGACGCAGTGTGCATTGTGTGGGGTTCACATGTAGTATGCCCACAATACAGTAAGTGTGAATTGAAGCACAAAAGTGTGTCATTGGGTAACAAGGATATAAGTGTATGTTGAAGTATGAGTGTAATGAGAGGATGTTGGATTGTTATGTGATGAAGATGTAATATGCATGTTTGTTGTTTAGAAGAGGGAGAGGGATGATAAGCATCATGCCCCCCAAGTATGTAAGTGATGGATATTTAGTAAAAAGATGTTAAGTGGATCAATGTAAGGAGTAGTTTCCTTAACAAAAGTGATGGGACGATAAGGTGGTAAATTTGTGTGACCAGTAAATGGTTCATCATCGAGTAAGCTTCATCACGGTCTTAGTCATAAACATAGGTAAGGTATATAGAAGATGGAGGAATTATAATAGGGTTACCGACTTCCTTGTTTGAAGTCATCTACATCATTTATGATAGAGATATATGAAAAATTTGTGGTAGTGTACAATTTACATGATAATTGTTTGAATAAATACCGAAAGAAATGATTCCGTGTGAGTTATATTGATCAAATGATATGCACAAAATACGTATGTTGAAAAGGTCCTATAAACTTTATAGAAAATACTATTGAGAGTAAAGAAGTTGTGGGACTAATATCACTTTGATAGTTATAGGTTTGGTATTAACCCCTAATCTCATCTCATTGTTCACTATTATTCATTTTTATCCATGCATTGATACAATGTAATTTTGATTAGTGATAACCTATCACTAGTCTATTCATGATGCACCAAAATTAGCAGGAACTTGACAAGGTCATAACTTGAGCTCACGGGTGCCCGTTTGAGTGTATTTTTTTAACCACATGTTTTGATGAGATGAACGCAGTGGTAATGGCCCTACTTGGTTGGGGAAAGTTTTGGATTATTTTCGGGTCCTAAATCGCCATTTTGAGGCCAAAAATTAGGATTGAAGTTGTAGTTCAGTTTTTTTCCTATTTTTGGGCATTAGTTAATTTTAGTCTATTAGTTGCATTATGAGTTAGAAAGTTGGCAATTCCTCTAATTTAGGAATGTAGAAGATGCGTGGCAATTTCTGTGCCTGTACAAATAAGCATGCAAACTTACTAAGAATAGTAGGTTCTAGTAAACTGCTAAAAATAGTAATTTCCGCCACCTAGAGTAGATTTAGTCAAGTTAGTTAGAGTTTGCTTGGAAACTTGAGTTGGGAGTTGTTTTCCTATTTAGGAAACATTGTAATTCATTATTCAATAACAAAGAAGGAGATCTATTTTCTTTTGGAGTTCATATTATTTGCAGTATATCAAGTTTGTTCATAATTTGGCTACATTAATTCATCTCCTTTAGTGTTTGTAACCTTGTAGAAGAAATATATCAAATTCAATAAAATACTTAAAGAGATGAATCATTTATTAACGTGGTATTGTTAGAAGAGACATTAGTTTGGGAATTAAAGTTTTGATTCGAGTTTAATATGTTGAATCTAATATATTCATTTGATATGGAAACTATTATGGGTTTCACGTGCTTAATTAGTTTTTAAAAATGGGAGTCAAATTGCACTTGTCACTAAAATCTAAAACTACATCTCTTAATTCTCGATATAGACAATACCAAGTTCAAGAACAACTAGAATCGAAAAGTGAGGAATAATGAAATGCTAGAATTACAATTTTTTATTTTGGAGCTTAGTCCATAGTTTCTAAGAGCATTTTTAAATTATTTGAGCAACTAGGTGGAAGTCTATCATCAAAATTAGTATACTACTCTTTTAGTGACGATAAAAATATAACCATTCAAATTAGGGAATTATTTATAATCACTCTCCTTCGTAATTAACATATTATTTACATGGAGATGATCTTATTTTTAAACAAAACCCTTAAGTTATGATTGATTAAAATTAAGGTAAAAAGTTATGATTGATTTTAATGAATAACAATGATATTTAGCTTGTCACGCTAAATAATCCAACATTGTTTAATATACCAAAATCCATTTGATAACATATAATAATCATGTGCAGCTATAAGGGCTCACTGGATCTACGATATCTCTTGATCACTCTAACTCGAGTGTGTATAACTTGTATACTTATGGTTAAATCTGTTATAGGTTATGAGAACCTTTGCGTCTCCTTAGTGTCAACCAAGTAAATTATTTGTATAACTTCCATGCAGATTTTGACATTGTTGAGGGGAAGTGGTGAATATATAATGTAATAAGAATTTATGTTTTTATGGCTATAGTGTTAAAGAATTGCTTTGAAAGCTAGTTTCGAGACTGCACACTAGCCTACAAAACCAATCTCCCATTACCACACAATTGTCTCAATATAGTTATCAGGATTCCTTTTCATTTATTAAGAAATTAAGTTTATTTTTGAAGAAGTAGAAACCATGACTCACCCTTATAATTCAAAGGATCCTATCAGTACCTCCTTAGGATCCCTATGGGAAAGATAGTGACCACATAATTATTTTCATCATTACGTCCTCACTACCATTATCGTAGCCATCCTAAGTTACCAAAGGTAGGATATTATTGAAAGGATGATTGGACATAGTACCTACTCATCATTTACACTTTCGATTAACTCTAAAATATAAAGTAGATAAGTTCATCTTTATGATAGGTTATATTGTATCGTTACATGATATTATTTTCTCGAAAGAGGGTTAAAGTAACTCATTGAGTTTTTATCTTTCATTAGACCCTCTTAACAAACTAACAAAATGTAAAATTCATTGATAGTATAAGATTACAAACCATGTACCATGTTATGTTGTTCCATTGCATTGCTCATTAATTATAGTCCTCATTCTCATAAGTTCATTAATTTTCCATTGCGTTACAAGAATGAGAGAGTAGGCAACACTCTCCACCCAACCAATACTCCAACGAGGAAGTGAAGCCTACTTCCTCATTGGCCCCCAAGGCCCAACAATGAGACAATATGGAATATTTGAAAACCATGAAAACAAATACAAGGCTTCCACACTTACTTTCACACAACATTCACATAAGAAATTGACCACGATAAATTCATTTTTATACACAAAAAATTCCCAAAAAATGGCTTTAAAAAAACCCAAGTAGAGAAAAGACTATGGGGATACCCTTGTGCCTCCCAAGGTTTGGATGCCCACCTCAAAAATTCCAAACATAATCAACCCAAAAAATCTCTTATGCCTCCCTACAAATAAAAATATCTCTTATTTCTCCCTCACTCTTATGCCTCCCTCTCTCTTGTGTCTCCCACAATGAACAAAATAACAAGATGAGAACAGGGTGGGGCACCTAACCCACTCCCTCCTAAATACCCAAGAGAAATTCTTATGCCTCCCACAAATTTCATCCCCATTTCACTTTCTCATACACATCCTAAGGAAATTTCACTACCCAACAACATCATGTTATAAGACATTCATTTAACACATAAACACACAAGAAAAGAGAGCGAACCAAGGGTGAAGACCCTACCTTTCCATAACAAGAACCCAATCCACAAGTAAGTTCTAAAATCCTCCAAGACCAAAAAATTCCAATGAATATTCAACTCCAACAAGAACTCCAAAAAGTAATCATTCCAAAATGAGAGAGCCAAATCCAAGCAAGTAACCCCTAAAACTTCACAAAAATTCTAATAAATAAAAAGAGGGAAAGGGAGATGATGTGGCTTCATGTAGGATGCCACATCATTTTTCTCCATCACAAATAACCAAGGTCAAAACCACACCCGAAAGCATAATAAATTGTTTGTTGGGGAAAATACCACCTTCTTACACACTCAACCCAACCCACACTCCTTAAGGAAAAAAATAAATACCCATGTAAGAAAAGTGCAATTAATTGCTCTTTTCCTTCATTAAAACACAAAATAGGACCTAAAATAAGTCCCTCACATCATAGGCTAAGTGGGTGGGTGACTTTAAGAGGTGTGGGACAAGCTTAGCTTGTCCCACAAGTCTCCAAAATAGCCTAGAAGGTCAAAATCCGAATTTCACAAGGAAGATTGAGTACACACAACCCAAAACAAATTAAATTCATTCCAAACCAACACACATTAAGGCTACCAACTCACATTTATTTCCCCCTTTTGTCACATCCTAATTAGCACTAGTTAAACACTTTTAAATTAACTTAAGAGGGGTGCTAAACACAATTAATAAAAGTGACTCCACATACTAATAAAAATACAATAACTCACAATTAAATAAAATCAACAAGACAAAATTACAAACATTCCCAAGGTCACTTTTGAGGTCACTTCCCAATGGGGACCCCTAAAAACTACAACTACACACAACATAATAATAATACACGTGTTTCCATGGTGACTGTTTTCAATACTCCATATTCTTTCATTGTTGGTCTCCTATCCCCCTTTGGTTTATTGTGTTGCGAACAATTGTAAAAGTCAAGACAATACCTTTCTAGCCTTGTGGCAATATTAACAACAAAAAAATAGTAAAAATACATGCATATACATATAATCAATTATTGTAACTAAACCATCTATAAAAAGTAATTTTCCATCGTTCACAATTTCAATTATTTCAATTACTTTATAAACTAGAAATAATATCACGACATCAAATATATAATCTAAATAAATGCATATGTCCAACATAAGCTCAAAATCAATAATTCGATATATCCCAACATGCATATAATCCATCCCGTAAATCATGTCATAAGTGTAACATTCATACTATCTATCAATTAATTAATCAAAATAACAATATGGATATGTCAATATCTAAACTATGATAGAAATGTCCATAATTCTAGTCTCTAGTAAGCAACATCATAATTATATAAATGTTAAAGAGGAGTGGGCACTACATCCCCCTCCACTTAGACTCGAACTCCTCCTGGACGTCACTAGAACAAATGTACGAATCTGTGTGCTCTCGGAGGTGTGGCATCCTCACACGTAGCTACTGTCTCATAATATCGATTCCACCGAATGCAAACCACGATCAATATCTCTACTTCTAAGGCCCATGGTCATGCATTCTAAAATACAGACGAGCTCCACCATCACTTGCCCTTGATCCTACACTTGTAATGAGGTCCAATATAATACATGAGAAGGGTCTGTAATGTACCTCCTAAGTACAAAAACACAAAATACATCATGGATGCGAGACAAGCTGGGTTGCAATGCTAGATGATAGGCTAAAGGACCGATACGCTCTAAGATCTCAAAGGGACCCACAAATCTAGGAGAAATCTTAGAGACTTTTTCATAATTGATAGGGCTCTTATGAGGCCTAACATGAAGGAAAACCTTCGTGTCCACATCAAAACTATGATTTGTCCTCTATTAATCTACATATTTCTTTTGTTTGTCTCGAGTCTCCTGTAATCTCTTCCCGATCATAACCTCGTTGCTCAATATCCTAGTAAAGCCAACCCAAGAGAAACCCCATCCTCTAATCTACCCCAACTCATCGGTGTCCTGAAATCTTTGTCATACAATGCCGAGAAATGGAGCCATGCCTATCGAAATATGAAAAATTTTATCGTAGGAAAACTCCACCAAATACTAGTACTCCTCCTACCTTGACTGATGGTCCATGATGTACATCCTAAGCATGTCCTCCAAGATCTAATTCACCTACTATATCGTCCATCTATCTCATGGTGATAAGTTGTACTAAAGTTGATCTTCATCCCGAGAGCATGATGCATGGTAGTCCGAAGTGAGAAGTGTACAAGGGATTGTGGTCATAAATGTTCTTCCATGGAATCCCATTCATTCTAACAATCTCATCAAGATATTCCCATGCCATCGCACCAAGCCTATGTAGGTGCTCTTCACCAAAGAAAAGTGAGCCACTTTCCTCAATTTGTTAACTATGACCATGATGGCATCGTGGTGGTATATCAAATTCAGTAACCTAGCTATGAAATACATGGAAATGGTGTCCCATTTCCACTCTGATATGGCATGAGGGAAGAGAAGGCCAGTTGAGTGTTGATGTTCGGCCTTCACCTTCTGACACTCTAAACAACGCGACACAAACTGAGCTGCATCTCTCCATAGTCCCCTCCAATGGTACAATTGTCTCAAGGTGGCGTGCATATTATTCATCTCGGGATGGGATGGATAAGGTGTACGATGAGCCTCGGCCAAAATATCCCGTCTCAAGCCTCCATATCTAGAAAAATATATCTGACCTCTTTGTCGAGAAGACTATCCACGTCTAATGAAAATCCATCAAATTTCCCCTTAACAGGCCTCTGAGACTCAATCTTTGATCCGGATGCAAGGTAGAAGCTTTCATGAGGAGTTTTTGTAAAATCCTACTCCGTAAATTTTTACCCATTGAAGTAGCCATAACCACATGTCTCCATCTACTCAGGGCATTTGCAACCACAATCTCCTTCCCCTTCACATGCTCTATCTCTATGTCATACTCACAAAGAAACTCCATCCAACCCCATCGGTGAGCATTGAGATTGGGCTACGTGAAGAGGTGGCAAAGACTCAAGTGATCAGTCCTGAGTGTAAATATCTGGCCAAGAAGGAAATGTCTCCACTAAAACAAGGCATGAACAACTACTGCAAGATCAATGTCATGAGTTGGATAATTGAGCTCATAATCCTTGAGTTTGTGAGACTCAAAACCAACCACTCAGCCCTCCTACATCAACACACCTCTAAGTCCTACTAAGAAAGCATCTCGTGCAAATGAAGAACTCACCCTGAGGGTTTGACACAACAAGAATATGTGCTATTGTTAGGAATTCCTTCAGTGTTGTAAAGGCCTACTCACATCTATCTGACCATAAGAACTTCTTCCCTTTTTCACTGAAGGGAAGTAATGGGGTGGGTAACCCAAGAAAATTCCTCAACAAATCCCCTGTAGTACTTGAAAAAGTCCATGAAACTTCACACCTTGATCACACTAGTGGGTACTAGAAAATCCATAATGGTTATAATATTGGAAGGATAAACTGTGATACCTTCCCTAGAAATGATGTGACCCAAATACTACACCTCTGATTGAAAGAATGCACACTTCTCCAGGTTCCCATAAAGCTGCTACTCACGAAGACACTGTAGAACCTGAAAAAAGTGCTCCTCGTGCTCCTCATGTGTATGTGAGTATATCAAAATGTCATCAACAAAGATTAGAATGAAGTGATCAAAAATTTCTGAATAATGTGGGGGAATTCGTCAAACCAAAAGGCACAACTGTGAACTCATAGTGCCCATATCTCATGCGGAAAGATGACTTGTGGATATCTACCTCTGTAATCCTCAACTTACGATATCCAAATTTAAGATCAATCTTAGAAAATATTCTAGCCTCCTTCATCCGATTCGAACAAACCATCAATGCGAGGGAAGGGGTAATGATTCTTGATCGTTACTTTATTCATTGTCTGTAGTCCACACACAAGCGTAAGGATCCATCCTTCTTCTTAAAAAAATTACCGAGCACCCCTAAGGGGACACACTAGGACATACTAGGCCTTTCTCAAGAAGGCCCTCAAGCTGTAATTTGAGCTCACAAATATCAAGTGTGGTCATCCTATAAGGAGCGCATGAGATAGGTTATGCTCCTGGAACCAAGTCAATGTGGAATTGTATCTCACATGAGGGAGGCATCCCCTGAAAATTCTTTAGGAAAGACATCGAGAAAACTCCTGCAAGATGGGGTGATCATCAAGTGAAGGTCCACTATCCCCATCCTCCGACCTATCACTAATAGTAATAGCATATAACCGACACCCACGTTGTGCGCACTACTTAAGCTATATAGTGGAAATAGTGCGGATATAAATGGGCCCTCTAACTCCAAAGCAATCACCGACTCAAATCCCAAATCATCCATACATGATATAATATTATGTAACAATCAACTCTCACTCTATGTGCAAATAACCAATCCATTCCCAACATGACTCCATACGAACCGAATGGAAGGATACGAAGATCCGAGGTAGTGGCGAAGGGTCCCAAATCTAGTATGCAATCCTTAACTAAGGAGTCTAAAGATATTTTTATTTCAGAAGCCATCTCGATGTCCCAACTAAGGCCCTGTATAACTGCCACCAGCCTAAAATGCTCTACTAATGATGGTGTAATAAAGGAATTAGATGAACCAAAATCAAAACATAATAGAGGTAAGAATACCACCAATGCTACCTGTAGTCTCAATCATAGTTCCCTAGTACTCAACTTGATGATTCTTGACCACTACATAGATCCGATGGCTACGTCCCATGTCACTAACTATAGGATCTGAAATCAGTGTCTTACCCTTGTTACTAGGGTTTTGTGGGCACTCTCTCCAATGATGTCTAAGAACACCACATCCATAACAACTTGCTAGTCCTCTCCAAGATATGTGGCTCCAAAGTAGGTAATTTAGTCGTCTCGTGCCATGGATCATGATGATCCGGCTATGGAATGTTGAGGTTAGTACTTGACGAGTTCATGCTTACTAAGCCGTCGGTGTACCCTATGTCCTAATGGGACCTCGAGGGGAGGCCCCATACTAGTTCCTTTGAGCGTCGAATATTTGAGGAGGTCCGAAAGGTGGATGAGTCTCGTTGTTCTTTGAGGTGGCTATTGCGGTGGCGGAATGAAGACTATGCAAAACCATGTCTACCACAAGGAGGAGGAGCTAACCCCCTCAACATGTTATCCCGCATCCGCTAGATTCAGCTCCACACTCTATTTCGGCCCGCTTTGAGTCTTCCACCTAGTCTCCTCTCGCTATTTAGGCCTTCTCAATGGCCTCTACTAAGGTCTACGAGGAAATGGATGCATAACACACCTCCCAAATCCAAATTCAATCCCCCTCGATGAACTTGTGAACCCTAACCTACTCATCTTGCATATAGTCGACATACTGAAGTAAATCTAGAAATCGACTCTTGTACTATGTTACTATCATAGATATCTGATGAAAGTCATGGAAATCATCTATCCTCTAGTGAATAAACCTCATGGATAAGTATTTGCTCTTGAACCACTCCTCGAAGAGCTCCTAGGTAGTCAGTATCTCGAGTCTACGTGGAGCTTCTTATCTTCGATCCTCCACCGACATCCGCTCTATCCCTCATAAGATGAATCACAACACGAGCCTTCGTGTTGCTAGTATATGGGAATATTGAAGCACCCGCTCAAGTTCACTAACCAAGTGTCTTCCTAAAAACCACTTGTATTTCTAGAATAATGAGACAGGTGTAGCTTCAGGATCTCCTAATATGATCTCGAAATTGATGACTATCGACCCCTAGTTCTCTGTGTATGCTTCTCCCTTGGCCTAGGGCTCCGAGATCTATCTTTGTGTCCTAAAATCCTATCTCCATGTTCCCTCTGAGGTTAATCCACTCTAGCTAACTCCACATGGGATTTCTCTCGTTGTATGCTTATCACCGTGTGTCATGGAGATGCACGAGCCTCTACTAATGGTTCTCTATCCTGTTTAATGAGATAATCCTCTTAAGGATCCTCCACATATAGTGAAATTTACATCCTGTAGCATCTGTAATATCTAATGTAAAATATCTTCTATAACCTAATCTCGAGGTGGCAAGTTTAGGTCTACATGCAAGAACCCCTCGTCTGGTCTGTAATATCTAAGGAAAACCTTCGTGAACCACTTGTAAGGATATTACTTGTATAAATCAAAACATATACTACAAAATAACATGAGAGAACACCAAAATATAGATAAATGATGACAATATGATCATATAATAGCTTTTCCACTTCGAGGGGGTAACCTCCAAACCATACAATAACACTCCAATACTCAATATGATGATTAACTACAACATTCTAACCCCTATATATACCATTCTAACCTATGGCCAATATTGAGGCTGACCTTCTAAGAATAATAAATCATAAATGAATGATATAATAAGATAAGGGGATGTGTGCCACATGTCGGCATCTCCATCAACCCATATATATTATATTATCATATCCCATGTGAACCCATACATATAACTAAGGGGATGTGTGCCACATGTCGGCATCTCCATCAACACATATATATTATATTATCATATCCCAAGGTACATAGCATTGCCTCCCTCTTTGACATGTTTCATCCCCGAAACATAAGAAGAAGCCATATAATGAGTGTGCTTTAAATTATTGCACACTTGTCACCAAGCTCGATCATCCAACCACCCATATGAAATCCTATCCTATGTAGCAGCTTCATCATCAACATCTTCTTCTTCTTCTTCTTCTTCTTCTGATGTTGCTTTTGCTTCTGATTCTTCTTCTTCTTTTTCTTTTTCTTCTTCTTCTTCTGCTTCGTCTTCTTCTTCTTTTGTTGCCCATCTGTCCATGAATTTTTTTCTAGTTCTTGCAAAGACCAATTAGACTTTTCCTTTTCTAACTTAGAAAAGAAAATATATATGCAGGCCACTAATCCACAACTTGAATAACCAAATATCTGATGGTTTAGAGAATTTATCCCTAAATTTGTTCCACCATTCTCTAGCATCAATCCTGCCATCTCCAAAAAAAGCTACCATCCCCATGATCCACAAAACTAGGGTTTTAGGAATTCTGAAAATATTTCGGTAGATGGATAAAAACACAAAGAACAAACCCTAACTGAAATTTCAAGAGCTTTCCGAAAATATAAATTTTTCTAAAAAATACTACAATTTGCTTCCTAAAAAGTGAATTTATGAAAAAACCTAAAACACCAATAACATCCGCAAAACAGATCCAATGGAGCTGAATTTTTCAGATATTTTGACTTAGAGTGTTTCCAAATTATGATGCAAAAATTGGGAAAAAATTCGATACCCTCTTCAAGATATACTGAAACAAAAAATTAGGGTTTTTGCCCTAATTTTGGCCAAAATCGCTGCTCTGATACCACTTGTATAAATCGTAACATATATAGCAAAATAACATGAGAGAACACAAAAATATAGATAAATGATGACAATATGCTCATATAATAGCTTTGCCACTTCGAGGGGGCAACCTCCAATACCACTTCGAGGGGGTAACCTCCAAACCATACAATAACACTCCAATACTCAATATGATGATCAACTACAACCTTCTAACCCCTATATATACCATTCTAACCTATGGCCAATACTGAGGCCGACCCTAAGCATAATAAATCATAAATGAATGATATAATAAGATAAGGGGATGTGTGCCATATGTCAAAGATCTCCATCAGCCCATATATATTATATTATCATATCCCATGTGAACCCATACATATAACTAAGGGGATGTGTGCCACATGTCAGCATCTCCATCAACCCATATATATTATATTATCATATCCCAAGGTACATAGCATTACCTCCCTCTTTGACATGTTTCGTCCTTGAAACATAAGAAGAAGCCATATAATGAGTGTGCTTTAAATTATTGCACACTTGTCGCCAAGCTCGATCATCCAACCACCCATATGGAATCCTATCATATGTAGCAGTTCATCCTACACATAAAAAGGAGAGAGTTAGTTCATCATTCTAGGTTTTGTTTCAGTTTTCTAAGTTTTCTATATTATACAAATATCATACAATGTTGTTTTCTAGATTTAGAGTTTTGATAGGTTTAATGTTCATGTGTTGTGCTTTCAAGTGTGCCCAAGAGTTGAAGCTTTGAACACACAACTCGATACCAAGTGTAATGCCCAAAAATTACCCACACAAAACCCAAGACAAACATAGGTCATACTAGAAAAATTATGGAATAATTTTTTTTTGTTAAACCCACTCGCAACATTAGGTTAAAATTTATGGTCAAAACTTTCTCATTTTAAAATTACATTAAATTAATATTATATATTTCCAAAATCCCCTTAGCTCCCTTTTAAATAAAATAAGAAAACTACTCAATACCATTTAATAAATGAATTAGTTTACAACAAGGCTTAGACTCCCCTCCCTTTTGTTTTAATACAACTAATTTCAATCTTAATTAAACTTGCTCTAATTAATCTCAAAGGTAATATGGTCTAGTTATTTAAATAATAAAGCTTTAAGACACCCACAAATGGTTCAAAGCATGCATTAAATAAAAGGTCTCTAATAAAACATTTGGGTTAGAAAAATAATAACACCCCTTACAAATACTTGGTGGCCCCAAAATAAAGTCTACCCATGGATTTGAAATTTGAAATTTATCCCACCTACTTCCCCCCTAATTTTTGTAGGGATGAATCTTATCCGCTAGATGGATTCATTTGGAGCCCTTGGATTTAGGGATCCATCTAACCCTAAACTTGGTAATGAAAGGCTCTTTTTCAATTCATTTGTCTTATTGTTTCTTTTCTTATTTCGTAGGTTTCAAGAGAAAAGAAGGTGGAAGCCATGAAAGGCGAGCTCAAGCTCATGGAGGATCCACAAGTGTTCTTTTATTGGGGACTCCATTTATACCCTCATCTAGGGTTTGCACATATTTCTTATTTGTTTAACTTATTCTTTTTGTATTTTCCCTATTGGGCATATGGGTATTTGCTCCATTATAAGGAAATGGTTGGAATAGTGTATATATACACATGGGTATAAGGTGTGTATCCATATATACATACATACATACGTATACATATACGCATATATATATATATATATATATACATACATATGTACATATATATATGTATATATGTATATGTATACATACATATGTATGTATATGTTTTATTAAAAAAATCATTTTATATACGAATATAAAATGTATAATATATATATATATATATATATATTATTACCATACATACATAAAACATACATACATACATACATACATACATACATACATACATACACACACACGTACACACACACACACACATATATATATATATATATATATATATATATATATTTCAAATGTTTTATTAAAAAATCATTTTAGGGAATACTCGAAAATAAAATGTAGGTAATGAATATATATATATATATTTCAAATGTTCTACATACTGGCCACGGAGGGACTACAGTCCGCAAAGAAGGATAAATGACTGTGCATATAATAAAGCGACCTGAGATTATATGGTTGAAAGCAAATGTTATGGGGTTGGGGGAGGTTTGTGACAACCCCACCCCCATCCCATTTATGAAATGGGGTGGGGGTGGAGTCGGCGACCCTCCCCCAACCCTTACTCCTTAAAAACTCTGCGTAGGTCGTGGCTTACTAAGCTATTCACTATATTAAACACTTTTAAAAAAGTATTTTCTTTTATTTATTTTAATAAACATTTTTATATGTTATAATAAATATAGTATGTATATATATATATATATATATATATATATGTGTATGTATGTGTGTGTGTGTGTGTGTGTGTGTGTGTAATGAGTAGTAATATTAATACGTTTATTATTATATTTAATATTGTAAAACATGCATTTTATTAATAAAAGTAGCATTGTAAAAGATGTAAAATATTTATCTAGTTGTACATATAGTATACTTATATATAGATTTTTCCAAACATACCCATTTAGTGAGAGTTTTAAAACTAACTTCATTTCAAAGTATTGGGTGTAAAAGTTGGCAAAATTTGTTTAAATACTTATATGGTGTAATTCCAAATTTAACCATTATTCTAAATGATAACAAGATGATTTAGGGACCTATTTAGGATTACTTCCTTGGTTTTCTAAGTTTGATCAAGATAATTTGGATGTTCCCACACTTTCATTCAAATATCAATTTGAGAAAACTTCTAAAATTAATTGTTCCTTCTAGTTCAATTAATAAGTAGGTTTCATCCATACAAGGAAAAACTAAACTATTCCCTTCCTTACTACATTTCAAATAGGAAGAATAAAATTTTAAACACATCAAATTACTTTTTTATTAAAGAAAGCACTATAAAAATTTCCTTCATACTACCTCATCCATATCACTTAATAGAAATACAAGCAAGTGAATATTTGGTTTAAATTTTGAAGGAAACACCATATCTATAACTTTATATCCTTTCCAATATTACAATAATGATCACAAGACAATGCAAGACTTTCTTTTGAACTTGGTTCTCCTTAAGAATCTATAGTATTTCTTTCCAAAAAGTAATGAAATGATTTTCAAACTTTTGCCTTCATTTACAATATCAACTAAGATTACATTTTTGATAATAAAACAACTAAAAACTTCACTTTAAACAAATACAAGTTTACAAGCCCTCCTTACACAATGGAGGAAACATGGTAAAATATAACAAGAGAGTTTTTTATTCTTTCTCCAAATGCTACAAGAAGGCCTAGATCATCTAAGCTTCATCTTCTTCCAAGATCAAACACACAACCAAAAATGGGGGAGTAGGCAACACTCTCCACTGAACCAATAATCCATTGAGGAAGTGAAGCCTAATTCCTTAATGGCCCTCGAGCCCCAACAATGAGACAATATGGAATATTTGAAAACCACGACAATAAAGACAAGGCTTCCACACTTACTTTTTGACAACATTCACACAAGAAATGACCACAACAAATTCATTTTTATACAAAAACTTCCCAAAATAATGGCTCTAAAACAAGACAAGTATGAAAAGGAATATGGGGATACCCTGCATCTCCTAAGGGTTTGTATGCCCACCTCAAAACCTCCAAAATCAATCAAACCGAAAAATATATTATGCCTCCCTCTCTCTTATGTCTCCCAGAATGAACAAAATAACAAGATGAGAACAAGGTGGGGCACCCCACCCACTCCCTCCTAAATACCCAAAATAAACTCTTATGCCTCCCACAAATTTCATCCCCATTTCACTTTCTCATACACATCCTAAGGACATTTCACTACGCAACAAAATCATGCAATAACACATTCATTCAACACATAAACATACAAGAAAAGAGAAGAAACAAAGGGTGAAGACCCAACCTTGCCATTGTAAGAATCCACTCCACAAGCAAGTTCCAAAATCATCCAAGTCCAAGAAATTCCAAGCAATCTTCAACTCTAAAAAGCACTCCGAAAAGCAAGCATTCCTAAATGAGAGAGCAAAACCAAGCAAGTAACCCCAAAAATTCACAAAATTTCTATTAAAGAGAAAAGAGGGAGAGGGAGATGATGTGCTCCATGCAAGATGCCACGTCATTTATTTTCCATCCCACATAACCAGGTCAAACCCACAATAATGCATAATAAATTGGTGGTTGGGGAAAAGACCACCCTCTTACACACTCAACCCAACCCACACCCTTTAAGGACAAAATTAAATAACCATGTAAGAAAAGTGTAATTAATTGCCCTTTTCCTTCACTAAAACAAAAAGTAGGACCTAAAATAAGTCCCTCACATCATAGGATAAGTGGGTGGGTGACTTTAATTTGTGTGAGACAAGCTTAGCTTGTCCCACAAGTCTCCAAAATAGCCTATAAGGTCAAAATCCGAATTTCACAAGGAAGATTTAGGACACACAACCTAAATCAAATTAAATTCATTCCAAACCAACACACATTAAGGCTAACAACTCACATTTATTTCCCCCTTTTGTAACATCCTAATTAGCACTAGTTAAACACTTTTAAATTAACATAAGAGGGATGCTAAACAAACTTAAGAAAAGTGACTCCACAATCTAATAAAAATACAATAACTAACAATTGAATAAAATAAATAAGACAAAATTACAAACATGCCCAAGGTCACTTTTGAGGTCACCCCAATGGGGACTGTACGTACCCAAAATTGTAAGGTACCTTGCATCTTTGCTGAAACAACGTAATGTAACAGTGCCCCAATGATGATACAGGTCTCCTCGCAAGGTGTTTGGGATCCGGAAAAGATCTCCAAGTGTGCGTTAACATCCCGCATGCCCCGCTTAGCCCCCGTGTGCTTTGTTTTTCCTTTTCCCCTCTTTTCTTGGCCTTTTTCTCTTCAGTGACGAAACCGCGCCCGACCGGGTGGTGGTCTAGTGACCGCCACCTTGAATAGGGCGGCGGTCCTATAACCGCCGCCCTGCTCAGGGCAGCGGTCCTTTACGCATTTTCCAGAAAGCTCTTTTAACATGACTCACGTAATTTCAACATTTTACCAGCTTTCTTTCACCGCCATAAGCTTGCATTTATGATTCTGGTTCCCTGGAATAGTGTTTTGCCATTGTTTATAGTTTAAGAGTTCTATTTGGTTTTTACCTTGGGTAAATGCAAATGCTATAAATAGTTGGCTTGTGCTCAAGCAAATGGCCCCTCAAATTTGCCTCTGATTTCTCTTTGCAATAGATTTAGTTTTCATTTTGCTTAGAATGCTTAGTTTCTTTCATTGCATGCTTAGTTAGCATTGTTTTACTGTTAGTAAGCCACATATCCATCTTGTGCAAGTACTGCTATTATTTCATCCAATCCATTGGAATAAGATAGTCTGTTTACCAATAGGAAGCCATTAAAGTTATAGGTTTTGTTCTTCAAACAAGATAGTTTCAGGTTATGGATGTTTCATGTTGCATGACTTGCAATAAATCCCGCTAGGAATTACATAAGCCAAGCTCGTACTCTTGCGCTATCCCTCTCCTACTCGGCATTGTATTGGCCGTATCTTGAGCTGCCTTTGTCCCAATATCTACTTCGTTGATGCTAAGCATTACACGCTCGGATCCACGTGAACACGAAGGAACAAGGAGATCACACCGAGGGGAAAAATCACACACACCATCGATTCGCCACTATTCTGTGGAATCCAGTTCTAGCTTTCAAAGTTCTAAATTAGAATCATATCAAATAGAGTAGTTAATTGCTTTATTTAAGTTAATTTTACCTTCGATATTTCCAAGGAAGTCATGGGGATTGATAGTTTCGAGAGACTATGATTCATTCCTCACTTCTGAGGTAGGATCGAGAGTCTTGCAAATAGATTAGATCAATTATTTCATTATTTAGAGTAGATCTACAAATTACATGCAGACAAATAGCTATACTCGGTTATCTTGTTTATTTTAAATTGTTATCTTAGTCATCAAATTCTAGATGTATTAAATTAGTTGTTAAATTCATTCAAATAGTTCGTAAAAATACAAAAATAGAGAAATCATATATGCTATATATATATATATTATAAGTAGTTAAATTTCACTTTGCCGTAGTTAATTTACATTATTGCTTTTGTATGACAATCACGGGACCTAGGGAGCCCAGAGAATATGTATTCGAGCCAATCGTGCCTCAACCCAATCTCGTCACAAAATTGTTGACATAGACCAGAATCTTAGAATCCAAGTCTTCCAAACAACAATAGACTTACAACAGATCAGTTCCCAGTTAAGCGGGTTAAACATAGAAGACGACCAAGTGCACACGTTTTGGTCAAATCAACCAAACTACAGATTACCCTAGGTAACATCCATATGACTGTAGAAGGGCTTGAAAGAGAGCAAACATTTAGTTGTGATCCTTTGGTCCCACAGCCAGACGTAGGAGACATTCTCATGGATATAGATACCAACCTAAGAATTTAGGTTGCAAGAACGCCTGTGAGGTACTCTAAGAAGATCGCACAGCTATTAATTTTGAATATAGAGGCTGAGAAAGCATATGATTATTGGATACTAGGGATTAGGAACTAATTCTACACATGACCATAACAGGACCACAACAACCAAGAGTCTACGATTGCGATCCACAAATCCCGCAACCCAACGAATCCGTAAGTCAATCAGACATAGACACTAGCCTACGCACACTAGTATTTAGGTCCACTCCACTTCCACCTATCATCATCGAATAGTTATCTTTACTAGATACAATAGCTAACAAAGCTAGAGAGTTCTGGACTAGGCCAGAGAATCGTCCATAGAGTTAACTATATTTACCATCCACCATATGACCTTATCTAGAGACATACACGAAACTATCCCAGGTCATTTTCCACGTATTCCACAACCTATAGACCGAATCACGCCAGAGCTTGATATTGATTGGAGCCTTCAAGCAGTCATCCTTGCTGATCGATATATCACACCAGTTCAGGTTAGGAGGGCCTTCTTTGCCTTAGATTTACAATTTCCACTAGTGTGTGTAGAAGACATTAGATTGCCTAACTAGTTTGTCTGTATCCCACACATATTCCATCGCCACCGGATTTCTCAGCACGACCTCGAGAGGTCGGGTGTGAGGAAGAGTTACTTGTAGATTCCCACGCTGCTTGTCACTTTTCCATCGTACAAAATTAGTGAACCCGACGTGAACTTTCTACTTTCTAGTCTGGAATCATATTTCTATTGGTTCTTTCAAATTAACAAACGATTCTTTCATCTTTACTACCTCATTAGCTTTCACCATCACCTTCGCTCCTTCCCATTATTCTGCGGGTATTCATATACCCCCAAATATGTCGGGATTCGATGCATATGGCAGGCCCCTCTTGGGCCTTGAGGCATACTACGCCCAACAAAATAGGCAATCATCACCTTCACTCTCAGTATGGGGTGACAACTACTCAGCTAACCTAGTTGTCAACACAAACTCCAAGGATCAAATATAACTCATCTTTTCAAACTGAGGAGTTAGATCAGCTCGCTCAAACGCAACAAACAGAGCCTTCAGGTTCGAATAACATGACGTTCACCGAAGAATGGTTCATCTCCTCAGTGCCGCTTAGACCACAAATTAGTAGAGAATTAGACTCATACCGAGGTTTAGACGATGAACATTCAAGACGTTACGCCAGGAATGACCAACGTTCTTGAAGTATGTACCCACCTATAGGAGGTTTACAAACACAACCCGAGGTCTCTTTTCAAGAAAATACCTCCATGCCACTACATATAGGAAATGCCTCGGGGAAACTTGGCAGGCAACGATCGTTCATAGCAGGATATCACATGCCTATACAACACCATGATATACAACAAACACCACTACGGAAAAACACTTTCATTTCAACGTTAGTAGAAAAAGTGAGAGGGTTAGAACTTTCTCAAGCAAATCACCATTCTCAATTCATACAAACAGAAATTCTAATCCTCCTAGCCAAGTAGACCTCCTCACCGGAGTAGGCACGTTAGGCATGACTCCTCAGTATTCACAACAAACACCAACTAGACCCACCATCTCTAACACTGTTCCTCCCGGTCTAGTACAAAACAATCCATTCCTGGACAATACCCCGTCATACTTAAACATGTACTCCAAATCACCACAAGGGGATATGTTTTCCTCTCCCAAAGCATGTTTGCTCAAACACAGTGTTTCCTTATGCCCCTACCAACACATACACTGTGCCATATCAACAACCCATTACACCTCCACTCCTCAACAAGTACCATCAATGGTCGAAACCTATGCGATAGGGACTTATTTAGAATATTTGAAAGAGCCCTTAGACTTCACCATACGAAGTGTCATGCTTCCAAGACCCCTTCCTGATTTACCCAAATACAAAGGGGAGGGAGATCCGAATGCACATATCAAGGCTTACGCTCTGTACCATACGAGAACTAATCCCTGGGATGGGGTTATTGCTAAAATATTCCCAAAACCTTGGAAGGCATTGCTCTTAATTGGTATTATAGAATACCTGAGGCTTCCATCCATTCGTTCAAGCAGCTCGTGTCAGAATTCATCAAGGCCTTTGACATGAACAAATTATTAAGGATAGGAATCAGGGAATTCTTACACATCAAATGAGAACACAATGAATCTATCGCCCATTTCATCCAAAGGTGGCGTACAATTCTTTATTCTTCGGAAAGTGCTCCAAACATGGATCAAATGGAACTATGTGATTTATTCCTTCATTCTCTTAGCAGAGAAGTGAAGGAAGAAGTCCAGAAGTTCCCATTAAGAACTTACGATGAAGTACTTGAGAGTGCTCTTCGAATAGATCAAGCAAAGAATTGATAGTGGTCACAAAACATATGGAGCAAATGGGAGGTTAGTCACCTCCAACCAGAACACTACAACTTATCCTACTACCACGAATGTCAATCAAGGACCTAAAATCCTTAATAAAAATTAGGGTGTAACAACAGATGGAGTAACCGACCAGCCTAAGAAGGTAAATGTTGTCAATACTCCATCACAAATAAACAACCAACGAAACAACAACTTTACCCCAAAAATCAATATAGTGGATTTTAACCATCCACAACAACAACAACAACAACGACAAAATCCCACACAGGGTCCAAGCCAAAATTCAACTAGGTACCAAAACCAGAATTCAAACCAAAGACAACAAACACAAAATTTTAATCCTAATAGGAAACGGTTTGATCAAAATTTTGGGCCACAATATACGCCAAACCAACAAACCAGGAATTACAATCCTAATTCGTATTGTGGTTTCCACAAAATTCGGGGCCATGACACTAGAACATGCCGTGATTACAATAAATTCATGCAACGCTTGCCAGATGAACAAAGACAACTTTTCATGGATATGTTCTTGGCAGATCCTACGTCACCAACATCAAATACCTTTTTAGGGGCAATTTCCCCTCAAAACGCACCCCTGAAGATCTTTAATGATCCGCTCCCAAATCATGATAACAATAGGCTAAATCTAACTGGGACAAACAAGAGCATAATGACAGGAAACAATGATCATGAAGCTTCAACTTCGCTAAATCCATTAGTTGCGCCACAACTAGGGAGTCAGCCACGACCTAAGGTAGTCGGTTTAGTGGAGTTAGACGCCGAACTACCCGTCAAAGCAGAATAAGGACACGAGAGTATTTCTCTCTCTCACCCAATTCCATGCCACCGCTAGAGATGGATATCATCCAAAAATCGTAGCAAAACCTATGTGTGCCTATGATTTAATTAATGACCTAACAAAAACCTTCTCGCACATCTCCTTTTGGATTTATTAAAAATTCCCCTGCTCACAAGGCTGCTCTTTTAGAGGCATTAGGTTTGGGCCATTTAATTAACATCACTCCACCTCTTGAAACACAAGTAAATCATATAGACTTCGATGTTCATCCTCCATGGCAAGCAGATATGGATGTCGAATTCATATTCGAGATAAAAAAATGCCGACAGATGCTGAGATCGCACGCCGAGGCGATCCAGCCTTACATTTGCAAGTATGGGTTTATAATAACTACGTAAAATGAGCAATGGTTGATGATGGGGCGGTAGTTAACATAGTCCCCTTCTCTTTCCTTCAAAAACTAGGATATGGGGAAACAAATTGTTCCACGACTCGGAATACATTGAGAGGCTACGATAGCCTTAAAGCCACCTCGGTTGGAACTATAATATTACCGGTCACCTTAGGACCCAAAACCATCTTGACTGAGTTTTATATTATAGATCGGGAAACTAACTATAATATGATCCTCGCCGACCATGGATACACCGCATGAAGGCAATCCCTTCTACGCTATTTCAAGAAGTAAGGTTTTTACACTTAGGAAAGATATTTGTGGCCAAAGGTGATCCAAAACCATTCAATGTACACCTAGCTGACTTAAAGAAAAGACCAGGTGTGCACTCGGAGTTTGAACTCCCAACAAACCAACTTAATAAGCCTACCGACGCAAAACCAAAAGAAAAGTTGGTACCTACGACAGATCTTGAAACTATGAGCCTAGCCAAGGCAACCCCAACCCCCAAAGGTGAGGCTAACACTGTAGAAATAGTATCATTAGGAACTACTGGAAAAATTGTTGAATTAATAGAACAAGATCTACCAATGTTCTTACCATTTGATTCTGTAGGTGTGGGATATTCCCTGGGTGTCGGTTCTCTCCCAGCGGTAGATCTCTGCATGGTAGAAGTAGAAGATGTTAACATAACAAATATCCCAACATCTATACTCCCACCTAAATATTGGACTCTCCATTTTGATGGGGCTAGGTGTTGTTACGGAGTGAGCGGGTGGTTAATCTTTACTTCCCGAAGGGAAAGTCCTACCATTTACCTTTAAACTAAATTTAGAATGCACAAACAACGGTGCTGAGTACGAAGCCCTCCTCCTTGGCCTCATCTTAGCTAAGAGAATCGGTGTTGATAACATCAGAGTCTTAGGAGACTCACAATTGGTAGCAAACCAAGTCTCTGAGATATATGAAACCAAAGGCAAGCACTTACAGCTTTACAAAAAGATGTGTTGAATTTAAGCAAGGAGTTTGACTTCATATCAATCAAGCAATCCCACGAGAGAAAAATCTTCTCACCGATTCAATAAAGAACTTCAGCATCATGTTTTACTCCAAACAGTAAGTTAGAGGATACCCATTTCATAGTATCCCTTCATGATGAACCATTGATAAAAACAATGACAAATTCTCTTTTAAACGAAAATGAAAACAAATCTACTATCCTAGACCACATTGATAGTGATATGGCCACTCTGAATTACTTAAACACCTATGCGGAATTACATCTCTCCTATCATATGATAGATTTGTCCTTAATCCTACATTCGTCTTCCTACTTCGGAAATCCCATGATGGAGCTTACCTCAAAAATAGAGCCTAGCATAAACACAAAGAGAAAATGGGGACGATTTGGACTTACCTCCAGCCCCACCCGAGTTTGAAGAAGGTAATGCCTCTTTAATCGAAGAAACAATTGATGTTAACATCGGAACGGAAGATGAACCAAGGATATTAAATTTAGGATCCTCGTTAACTCCGGAAGAAGTAGAAATACACACACGAATCCTCAAGGAACATCAGAAGGATTTTGCATTTAATTATAAGGAAATGACAGGCGTTGCACCCTACATTGCGGTGCACAACCTCGTCACTAAATCTGATGCAAAGCCGGTCAAACAAAAGTCAAGACCGATGAAACCCAAAGTAGCTCTCATGGTAAAAGAGGAGGTGATAAAGCTCCTCCGCACAGGATTCATCAAACCAGTTGATTACTCTCAATGGGTATCTAACATCATTCCCGTTCTAAAAAAATGGAAAGATACACATCTGCATAGACTTCTGAGACATTAACAAAGCGTGTCCTAAAGACGACTTCCCGTTACCATCCATTGACGTCATTGTTGATGCGACAACTGGATTTGAACTTTTGTCTCTCATGGATGGATTCTCGGGATACAATCAAATCAGAATATCTAAACAAGATCAAGCTAAAACCATGTTTATAACTCCTTGGGGAACTTATTGTTATGCTGTTATTCCATTTGGTCTTAAGAACGTTGGCGCTACATACCATCGGGCTATGACATATATATTTCACGATCTAATTCATAAAATCATGGAATCCTACGTAGATGACTTGTTGGCTAAGGCCAAGAAGCGTTGTGACCATCCGGAAATACTCCGCATCATTCTTTCACGTCTGATAGAATACGGAGTCACACTAAATCCAGAAAAATGCGTCTTTGGTGTAACAGGAGGGAAGCTCCTAGGATACATCATATCGTCACGAGGGATAGATGTTGACCCAACCAAAATTTGGGCTGTCCTCGAAATGGTCCCACCTTTGGATGAATCTGGAATCAGGTCATTTCTCGGAAAGCTTGGTGCAATCCAGAGATTCATCCCGGACTTAAGTTTCGCCATTCATCCAATCAACAATTTACTCAAGAAAGATTATAGCATTAATTGGACTGAAGATTGCAATGAAGCTTTTGATGCAGTTAAGTGTTTCTTGTTGTCACCACCTACGCTAATGCCACCTAAGCTAGATCGCCCATTAATTTTATACTCGTGAGCTACCAATGTCTCGCTAGCCTGTATGTTGGCTCAAGAAGACGATGACAAGAGAGAATGTGTGATTTATTTCATTAGCCGAATATTGCTCGACTATGAAACACATTATACACAGCCGAACGAGAATGCCTTGCTATAGTCTTTGCAACCAAACGTTTAAGACATTATATGCTAAATCAAGAAACAAGGGTCATGGTAAAATGGACCATTTACTTAACGCGTTCCTCATGCAAGGGTCCTTGTCTAAGAAGGTCTGGACATTTTATAACCTTAATGGGAGAATTCAAATTAACATTTGTAAATCGAAGTCACGTTAAGGGACAAATTATCGTGGATTGGTTAGTTGATAACCCATTAGATGGAGGCAATCTAGTAGATTTGGACTTTCCAGGATGAGTGCGTATACTACATTGAAACCAGACCTCCTATCTCACGAGTGTCCCTGGTATATCGACATTATTAATTATATCATCGACCATATGTATCCATAAGGGGCTATCCCACAACACAGAAGGCGGCTATGCATTATCGTAGCAAAATACATCATTATAGAGCAAGTGCTCTATAGAAATCGCTTGATGGAATGCTTCTAAGATGTGTCGACACAGAAGAATCCAAGAAGATTCTCCATGAATCTCACAGTGGAATGTGTGGAGGCCACTTCGGTGGCCATGCCACCACTCATAAAATACATCGAATGGGCTATTTATGGCCCACTCTATAACACGATGCAAAGAGAGTTTCAGACGCAGTGTCATAAGTGCCAAGAGTTCTCCCATGAGATCCACATGCCGGCACAAACTCTACAACCAATCGTGACTCCATGGCCCTTTTCTACATGGGGCCTAGATTTAATAGGAAATTCTCTCCCTCATCTATAGATGGCCATAATTTTATAATCACGGCCACCAAATATTTTACCAAGTGGGTAGAGGTTATGCCTCTTACTTATTTACCTGTGTTCTGTAATCGCCAAATTCATTTTGAACCAAATCATTTCGTAGGTATAGTATCCCGCAAATCATTATCGAGATAATGGAACTTATTTTAATAATGACGAAGTTAACGAATTGTGTAATAAATTTAAAATAAGCCATCATACGGCTTCCTTGTATTACCCGCAAGCCAACGGACAGGCTGAAGTGACAAATAAAACACTAAAATCCATTCTCCTTAAAATGGTGAAAGAAAACAAATGAGATTGGCACTTGAAGTTATATTCGACCTTATGGGCCCACCGAACCTCAATAAGAATGCCAACGGAGCAACTCCTTTCTCACTAGTGTTGGGGGCAGAGGCAGTTCTCCCGCTTGAGGTTGAAATACCAGGCCTCCATATTTCATTACAAGGGATTCGGATGAAGACGCTTATAGAGAAGCACACCTCTCCCAACTAGAAAGCCTAGATGAAGCTAGGTTAGATGTCGAACATTGGCACAGAGCCTATCTGACTGGATGTGCCAGCAAGATAACAAGAAAGTCTATGAACGCGACATATATGAAGGTGATCTAGTTCTAAGGCTGCATACAGGCCGAATCGACAAGAAGACCGGCGAAGGAAGGAAGTTCCGGCCCAAATGGTTGGCCCATACCGAGTCATGAAGGAGTATGGAAATGGTGCATACCTCTTATGTATGGAAGGTGAGGAATTTGGCGAAATAGTCAATTCCTACACCTCAAGCGGTTATACGTGTAAGTAACTAGCACTATTTATAATTACATTTACAATGCATCTTCATATACATTAAGATCATTTTGTCCGCTTGTTTCGCATACACAAATTGAGATCAAGGAATTTATTCTCAAAGCAATTCATTAAAAACTCATGATGTTGTTGGCATAAACACTCTAATCATACTTCTCCATCTCCATGATATCATCAAATTATCTCGGAATCATTTTATCAAATAAAGCTAGATATGACAAAGTCTTAACGGTAACCATGCCAAGATCTACAGGTTTATTCTCACTTTTGGTTTCTTCTTAGGATAGGTGTCTTGCCTATGGTTTGTTCTAGAAGCTTCATGGTGTCACATCTATCCCATATGTATATCTCTTTGGAAATAAGCACATACTGACATTTTACTCAAGTAAACAAGTCAAATATTGATCAAACAGAAAATTTTAATTTTACACATTTCCTTGCCCCACCAACCTTTAGTGATGAGCTTGCATCTCTTACTAGTGACGTAGGGTTGGGAAAGGATGGAAATGCCCTTACTCACCTATGCTTTGCCCATGGTGATAAACCCACGCTTCTTACTAGTAGCATGGGGCAAAGTGTAGGGGGTCCTCTTGACAAATAAATGCAAAAGGTCATACACAAACAATTCAAATCTCAAAGTCTTTGAGTCAAAAACAAATGAATCAGATGTCCAAAATTCTAAAAGAGTTCAAAATCCTAAAAACCCAGATTTTGTCTACCATGTGGCCATCTAAGGATCTAAGTCTGGATAAACCGCAAAGCAAGTTGCATCCAAAACTATGAAGTCACTCGAATGGAGTAAGCTTGTGGCATCCTAATTTGGTTCCGCCAAAGCTTTGTCTATCTTTCATCAATATCATTTCAACACATTTCATGACTTGTGCCCTTTCCAACTCTCGGTGATGAGCCCTCGCATCTTACTAGTTGCGTGGAGTTGGGGGTAGGGGCAGGTTTATCTACTCATCATATCAGTTTATCTTCATCACTTTGCCAAAACAAATATGAAGTATCAAAAATTACTTAAAGAGATTAAGATTCAAAATCACATTGTATCTACATTATCATATATCAGCATCATGAAATACAAAAGAAAGTAAAACACTTGCATCATTTGTTCTCCATTGCATACATTCTAAAGAACATATAAGCATACATCATAATCTACGTGAGGAAACTAGAAAAGAAGCAGAGCCATAAAATGCCAAAGTTTTGATCCAAAAAGAATATATATATATATATATATATATGATCAACGCTTTCAGACAATACCATCATGCACTAAGCATGGTCAAAACGCTCAAAGAACCTGGGATATACAAAAGAATGTATCATATGAAATATAGGAGAGCTAATTGGCTTCTCAATCCCTACGAGACCCCCTCTAAAGGTGCACGCCCACGCCTAGGACTCGGGGCGCCGGTGCTCGAGTGCACGGAGGGCTCAGGATCCCGAGGGGCAGCCGTAGTCTCACCACGAGAATGGCTCCTCATCAAGCACTCGGCCGTCCTATACCCCGCTAGCTCCATGCGGAGAGTCGATACCATCCTGGCTACATGCCAGACTGGGGAAAAGATGTCGTATGCCTACTACTGGCCGAGGGCTCCCTCAACATCTACGAATAGCTCTGCGTGGGTCCTCTCCATGGGGATCATTAGGGTATCAATACATACCCTGTGAATCAAATCCCGCCATTCATCGGCAGTCTCTGAAAACAAAGGAGAAAACAAATTAGAAACCAAACAAGAGATTAGAAATACAAGATAAATAAAAGGAGAGATAGTAACTAAGGAGATCTAACTAAAAAAAAATTAAGAGGAGAGAGGGTAATTTACTCGGATCACCAGGCCTCCAGGATGGATCTATAGGATCAGCACCTGCCACGGATGTCGCCGCTGACTGAGGGGCTGCTCCTATGACTGGAGCAACGTAGCACCCCACAACGGACTCATCCTCCCCGCCATGGCCCTGGGAGAGTGGCTCCTCTGAAACCAGAGTCACTCTCTCTGCACTCTGCTCGGCCCTCTCTGCCTACATGATATCCTGAGTGTCATGCCACTCAGGATCACTATCCTCCTCGGTCTCCTCCTCTGTCTCTCCCCTTGTAAACTCCTCAGACTCGGAGTCTATCTCAATGGGGTCATCGCTGCTATGGGCAAGACCCGAAATCTGAAGCAAGGGTGCCTGAGGCGCACCGGCTCTCCCTCTAGCACGTACTATCCTCCTGACCGCAATGGGAATGCCAGGAGTAACCACTATCCAACCCCGGCCTCTAGGCCCCCCTCTGGCCTCTCGGACTGATCTGTATACTGGTGCTACTGGGGGAAGAATACCCATATAGGGTAGGCCAAACCGCCGAGGAACTCACCAAAGGGGTGCATCTCCACTCGCCCCACTCTATCAATAAGCTACCCTGTGGTGAAGCAGAGATAAGAGTAAGAGCCTCCTTGCCCCATATACCGCCATAGTCCGATATGGTGTGGCCTCCATGTCGAAGTAATCGAGAAGCAACTGGGCGATGAGGTGCTCGAGCACTAACATATCTGTCCATCTGGCTTCCCTCACAGCTCCGGGATCTGCCACCTCTACACCTCTATTGTAGGGGATGAAGTGCTCATAGACCCAACTCATGACTAGGGTCGGGTGGCTCAAGGACTGCCCCTGTAAACGGACTACCCTATATAAATCATGGTAGGTAGTCCCAAGTATGTCTGCTCCCTGCATATATCCGGCCATGTCCTCTATCTGCTCAATATTGGGGACTAGCAATATAACAATGTATCTCCTCCCTTGTCCCCGATCAGTCTCGAGGCAAGGATCCCCATGATAGCCTGGCGAAGTAAGGGGATGGGAAAACTAGGAATGGATCAAACTCTAACCCCCTTCTTTGACCCCGTGGAGATGACTGCATCTCCCATGTATGTGGCCCACTGTGCTATCTGGGCCCGCGAACCTGTTGTCTCAAGGGTGAGATGTCTCCCAATAATCGGGACCCCCAGAATGCGATAGACATCCTCCAAAGTAATGGTCCACTCACCACGGACCCCTAGTAATCGGAAGGTGTTCCGATCAACATCCCAATATGAGAACAAGTCACAAAGAATGTGACTGGATGGTGTAACATGGGGCACATGTGAGATGCGTAGTATCCCGGCCCTCTGAAGAGTGTCCTCCTGTGAAAGGGCATCAAATACTCTTGGGACCTAGTCACACTCCCTCTCTCGGCTGCACCGGATATACTCCTCTCTCACCTGCATACACCTAAAAACACACAAAACAGAGCAAGTTAGCATCCGAATAATACTGGAAAAATCATGAAAACATGTAGAAATGCTAAAAATGCAAAAACAATCTCAAACAGATGTTCTTTTGGCAATCTGTGTGAAACCTCCACCCTGAACAGGGAGGTGGTTTTGTAACTGCCACCTTAAGGGTGGTGGTCATGTAACCGCCTGCCCGAATAGGGCGGCGGCGGTAACCGCAGGCCCGGGCGGTGGTGGTGGTCATGACCCGAAAACCCACGTGGGTTTTTAAACCTAAAAAGCCCAAGAAAAATGACAAAACAAGACCATTTTAACTAAAACAAGGCCTACCCAGTAGGCGCCCCCCCTAGATGGACCTTTTAACACTAACATTTTAAAAATTACCCCCACAACAAAGATTTTAGCATTTCAAAATTAAGGGGGTAAAAAGGATAAATTGAAGAAAACTAACCTGTGATCTCGCGGGTCGATGTTCCACTCGTGGAGGCATGATCACTATCCCATCATGGACGTTTTGACTCTACTCATGCAAGAAACCGTCACCATGGGTTCCAGAGCTCAAAATCAATCAAATCAACTCGCGCAAATGAATAGGAAAATGGGCCCACTTTCATATATATAGCACCCGATTCATTTTTTTATGCCTTTTTCACGAGGTTTGGAGTGCCGACGGAGGTAAGTTATTGTCCCTACACAAATGGTATGTTCTCATTTCCTATTATTTTAGCGTTTATTTTCCAAACCATTGTGTCTATCTCGCACTTGAGTACTCTTTTCATTTTGCAGTAGCGGGAATTTTGATAGCGTCATTTCAACACACCGACGTATCGTATAATTCCTAACTTCCCATTTTGGGACCGCCATAATCGACCCACCGTTTTACGCCTCTTCATGGCTAAAATGCTTTTCAATGGGGCAATATGTACGTACCCAAAATTGTAAGGCTTGTACTACCGAAACAACGTAACAGTGCCCCAATGATGATACAGTCTCCTGCAAGGTGTTTGGGATCCAAAAAGATCTCCAAGTGTGCATTAACATCCCGCATGCCCCGCTTAGCCTCCGCGTGCTTTGTTTTTCCTTTTCCCCACTTTTCCTGGCTTTTTTCTTCAAAGTGATGAAACCGCCGCCTTGACTAAAGTGGCGGTCTAGTGATCGCCGCCCGAATAGGCGGCGTGGTCCCGTAACCGCCACCTTGCTCTCGTGGCAGCGGTCCTTTACGTGTTTTCCGTAAAGCTCTTTTAACATGAATCATGTATTTTCAATGTTTTACCAACTTTCTTTCACCGCCATAAGCTTGCATTTATGATTCCGGGTTCCCGGAATAGTGTTTTGCCATTGTTTATAGTTTAAGAGTTCTATTTGGTTTTTACCTTGGGTAAATGCAAATGCTATAAATAGTTGGCTTGTACTCAAGAAAATGACCCTCAAATTTGCCTCTCGATTTGCAATAGATTTAGTTTTCACTTTTCTTAGAATGCTTAGTTTTCATTGCATGCTTAGTTAGCATTGTTTTAGTAGTAAGCCACATATCCATCTTGTGCAAGTACTATTGTTATTTCATCCAATCCATTGGAATAGGATAGTCTGTTTACCAATAGGAAGCCATTAAAGTTATAGGTTTTGTTCTTCAAATAGGATAGTTTCGGAGTTCGGGACGTTTCATGTTGCATGACTTGTAATAAATCCTACTAGGAATTGCATAAGCCAAGCTCTCGTACTCTTGCGCTATCCCTCTCCTACTCGCATTGTATTGATCAGATCTTGAGCTACCTTTGTCCCAATATCTACTTCGTTGATGCTAGCATTACACGCTTTTCTCGGATCCACGTGAACATGAAGGAACGAGGAGATCACACCGAGGGGACAAAATCACACACACCATCGGATTCACCACTGTTATGTGGAATCCAGGTTCTAGCTTTCAAAGTTCTAAATTAGAATCATATCAAATAGAGTAGATAGTCGTGGGGATTGATAGTTTATAAGAGACTATGATTCATTCCTCACTTCCGAGGTAGGATCGAGAGTCTTACAAATAGAGTAGATCAGTTATTTCATTATTTATATTAGATCTACAAATTACACAGACAAATAACTATACTCGGTTATCTTGTTTGTTTTAAATTGTTATTTTAGCTGTAAAATTCTAGATGTATTAAATTAGTTGTTAATTTCATTCAAATAGTTCATCAGAAAATACAAAAATAGAGAAATCATATATGCTATAGATATATTCAAAGTAGTTAAATTTCACTTTGCCGTAGTTAATTTACATTATTGCTTTTGTATGACAATCACGGGACCTAGGGAGCCCAGAGAATACGTATTCGAGCCAATCGTGCCTCAACCCAATCTCGTCACAGCAATTGTTGACATAGACTAGAATCTTAGAATCCAAGTCTTCCAAACAACAACAAACTTACAACAGATCAGTTCCTAGTTAAGCGGGTTAAACATAGAAGATGACCAAGCACACACGTTTTGGTCAAATCAACCAAACTACAGATTACCCTAGGTAACATCCATATGACTGTAGAAGGGCTTGAAAGAGAGCAAATGTTCGGTTGTGATCCTTTGGTCCCACAGCCAGACGCAGGAGACATTCTCACGGATATAGATACCAGCCTAAGAATTCAGGTTGCAAGAATGCCTGTGAGGTACTCTGAGAAGATCACACAACTATTAATTTTGAATATAGAGGCTGAGAAAGCATATGATCATTGGATACTAGGGATTAGGAACTAATTCTATGCATGACCATAACAGGACCACAACAACCAAGAGTCTATGGTTGCGATCCACAAATCCCGCAACCCAACGAATCCGTAAGTCAATCAGACATAGACACTGGCCTACGCACACTAGTATTCAGATCCACTCCACTTCCACCTATTATCATCGAACAGTATCTTTACTACATACAACAACTAACAAAGCTAGAGAGTTCTGGACTAGGCCAGAGAATCGTCCATAGAGTTAACTATATTTACCATCCACCCTATGACCTTATCTGGAGACATACACGAAACTATCCCAGGTCATTTTCCACGTATTCCACAACCTATAGACCGAATCACGCTAGAGCTCAATATTGATTGGAGCCTTCGAGCAGTCATCCTTGCTGATCGATCTATCACACCAGTTCAGGTTAGGAGGGCCTTCTTTGCCTTAGATTCACAATTTCCACTAGTGCGTGTAGAAGACATTAGATTGCCTAACTAGTTTGTCTATATCCCACACATATTCCATCCCCATCGGCTGTCTCGGCATGACCTTGGGAGGTCAAGTGCGAGGAAAAGTTACTTGTAGATTCCCACGCTTGCTTGTCACTTTTCCATCGTAAATGGACCTTCTAACAAACTAAAACAAACAATATATGAATACATGTGTTGCGATGGTGACCGTTGCCAATATTCCATATTCTTTCACTTTTGGTCTCGTATCCCCTTTGGTTTGTTGTTTTGTGAACACTTGCAAAAGTCAAGACAATACCTTTCTCGGCCTCGTGGCCATATTAACAACATCGAAATAGTAAAATACATGCATATACATTTAATCAATTATCATAACTAAACCATCTCAAAACAAGTAATTTGCCATTGTTCACAATTTCAATTATTTCAATTACTTTATCAAATAGCAATAATATCACAACATCAAATATATCATCTAAAGATCATATAATTATCAAAATAAATGCATCAGTCCAACATAATCTCAAAATCAACAATTTGATATATCCAAACATGCGTATAATCCATCTTGTAAATCATGTCACAAGTCTAACATCCACACTGTCTATCAATTAACTAATAAAAATAACAATATCCATCTCACAATATCTAAACCATGATAGAAATGTCCATAACTCTAGTCTATACTAAGCAACATCATAATCATATAAATGTCTAAGAGTAGTGGGCACTACAATAAAGACGATAAAAATATAAACCGTTCTTATTCAATAACCCAAAATGATCAAATATCACAAACGCTTATGGAAAGAGCAAGAGACAATAAGAAATAATTATTCATTCTTTCGAGATTTTGTATAGAGATAAAAATAGTATGCTCGTAAGAGCCCAAAAAATCACAAAACCCATCAAGAACTTTTAAATACTTGGGAAGAAGTAGTGATCACATTTCCAAAGGAGGGCTTAAAATGAAACAAAAAAAAAAACCCAACTCCAAAAGAGCTATCCAAAATAAAACATGATTTAACCCCGAGTTGAGATCTCAAATGGGCTTAAACTATCCATATTTTCTATAAACATTCCCAATCTCCCAAGTTTATACCCATATTCAAAACACACATGCATCTTCAACACACAAGATCCATAAACCAACAACATTTTTTCCAAATTTCAAATAAGAACAAACAAACCTGTAATGCCCAAAACGATTGTGAATACGAATCCCATATTTCCAAACAACTCATGTCATTCTCACATTAAAAAGAGGAAAAAATTCTAGATTTAAAACAATGAAAGTTCAAGGACTTATTTACAAGAGAAACATTTAAGAACAAAGCTCTAAATAGATGCATTAGCTTAGAATATCCATTCTAGATTTCTATTCAAACCCAGCAAAAAGGAGAATAGTTTGCAACTACAATTCCCACTATTCACTTATTTACAAATGGATTAAAGAACCAAAAACATATTATTAGATTTCGTATTAAAATACAAGAACGAGAGTAAGAAAAACCCATGTATGGTTTGTGTTTCCTATCATGCAATCTTTCCTTAAAATATTCAACTTGAACACTTTCCAAAAATTCCATAAAAATTTCCAAATTGACATTAAAAATGGCTTCATGGTTTCATGCCCAAAGAAGAAACAAAATGCCAAAAATATCTCCTTTAAAACATCCATGAAAATCTTCTTAAAGCAGACCAAAAACCAAAAAATAAGAAAATGCGAACCGGGGAAGAGTTTTCATGTTTTAGCTTCCTAAGGAAGTTATCGCTTCCAAATGGACCATATTTCATTTATTTCCATTAAAATTTGTTAGTGCCACGTCGTGGCCACTACGCTTGTAGTGCCCACCCATGTTGGACCCAAACACGACCAAACATAACAAGATAATGTTTTTTTTTTGCTTTCCTGTTACTTGATACAATTTTGCAACACCCAAAGACTCATGAGGGTTTTCACAACACCACGTGTAACATTTACACCAGCATGTAGTACACACAAATGTAAATATGACACAATGTAAAACCACGTCACACTTAGATAAATGAGAAACTATGAGACTACAACACAATCACAACATGAATATCATGAATTGATACCTTCCATGTTATCACATTTTCATGGTTCAACCTTTTCATGTTCAAATTATAATTTAATCCTTAAAGGTTTGAAAAGCATATAGCATAAAAACACACATTTTTTTTTCTTCTCTAGATTGCATTTCCCTTACTTCATTTAAAACTCAATTTAGGTTGGTTCCCTTTTCACTAGCATTTACATTCCCTTATTTAATCTTATGAGTCTTGAATACATTAATCGAGAACATGAAGCTTCATTCATAGTCGATACATTATTTATTTCATTTTGGGTTTAACTGATAGCGTAACACTTAATCACATGAAAGAGTTAACATTGGTTTAAAGTACATTGGTTCCGTATTCAAATTAACCCAATAGGACAACATATAAGGGAACAAAATTTAAATCGACATATTTGGCTAAAGTTTTAACACCAATTTCATAAAGAAAGGTCTCAAGTTTTAATTAACTTCCACTTGCACTCAAGGACTCTATGACCGAATAATAGTCAATTTTGAAGTGGTGCGAACATCTTTATATCAAAAACTCAAGTTTTTACTTTCTTTCAAAACCTAACACCGCAAGAAAGCCATTTAAATTCTACAAGTTATTAACAACTTCATTTCAATTAATTCTTGTTGTCTTTATGATACAATAATAGGTTAGATTCATTTCCAGTAGTTATACATCATAATTTTCATTTTATAGATAATATATTCTATTCTACCATGATCAAACTCATGTGGAATAGTATTAGAAGTAATTTTAACAATAAGATAAGGCCTAACTAAAATAAGGTAATTCCAATTTTCACTAGTGTGTCTAGTTTGTATCACTTGCCTATCAAGGATTCAAGGTTTTATCGGGGTACTAAGAGAGGAACCATCCCACTTCATAGTTTTCCAAGGTACCCTTGACCATGTTTCAAAAAAACATTACCTTCATTAATGATCTTACAATCCAAAACACGTACAATGATTAGCCCCGCTCAAGAGTCTTATCATGAAAGACAACTATCCAAAAAATGTTGTTAAACATTATGACAAACATGTTCAAAAGTGGCACTACACACTTGACTATGATATCAAGATCACTTCCATGTGTACAAAAATGACCTTAACGGTGGTCAACACAAAAGTAAGCAAAATTCTAAAGGAATTTATAGCATGATACAAGACAACGTTAGAGCCATTTAACCTATCATAGATAAGCTAGGTGTGAGAGAGGTTAATGGATTCAAACATATCGATTTGATGTGAAGGTAAGAAAGTATTTACCTCACTCATGAAACTTAGATCTCACAATGAGATCATTCAAGGTGTACAACAAGAAATAACTCACGACATGCTTAAGTCTTTTCTAAATTGATAAGGGTATTGTTAACCATACAAGATTCATTTAAAGAGAGGTATATGAAGAAAGTTAAGATCACAGTTCCTTTGGGTAGTTTTGGGATCTAGCTTCTCTACCAGCAACATAAGTATAAGGAGAAGAAAAATTTACATTACGAAATTCATTTCAAAACATCTAAACCATAAAACAACATACAACTCATAATCAAGGTCATACTCAAATAGAATGCTTGTTTTCCAATGCACCAATATAACACAAATTTCTTACCCATCACAAATAATCAATACTTAACATTCATGTTCATAGAAATGGTGCTGATACAACTACTTAATATTACAAGTATATTTCAACGATATTCCATATTACAAAAACACCGGAAATGCTACCATTTCCTTTTTGTCCCATGCACTCCGCAAACACCGGATGATTAGCATAATCTGGTTGGCATGGCATCAAACTACATCCAAGATGATGTATAATTTTCATTGTAAGAAATGTAATTACATTTCAATTTGTTTCTAGAGTTAAGGAGAGAGATGGAGAGAGGAGAGAGAAAACACCATTTTTATACATTCAATTTATTTTCAAGCAAGTGTTAACAAAAAGTTTCCTACAATCATTTATTTGTGTTTACAAGGTTTTTATATCATTATTTTATTTGGATAAATTAATGCATCATTTTCACCAAGCATAAGCAAGTTTCCAAAACATCAAATTCGGACAAGTTGCCCAAACTACAAAGCAATCAAAACCATCTTAAGGACTCAAACACACAAGGGAACGAGTTCCTACCTATTCCCCTATATACAAGGAAACACTCAGAGTTAACAGAACCCCAAAATGGAAAACATTATTAAAATGGTGTTCATCTTTCCTGAGCAATCAATTTTAAATGCACCTAAGCGACCTTGTCCCCCAACAACTAGAGGCCTACAAAACCTATCAAGAAAACTATCTTACGGGATGTTTTTCTCCAAAATAAGGGTTTGTAGCAATTGTCTCATAGAAATATTAGAGGTATGTGGAATCAAAAATCCATTTCGACACCCATGGCCAAAACGGTGGGGCAAAACCAAACTACATTTTTTTACTTTTAGTAGTTGTTAAAAGCTGCAAACTATCCCGCTAGGCTCCTAAACACGTTACGAAAAAGTAAAACAGACATCCAAGGGATAACTCGGGTTGGTTGAACTCTCCACATGACAAGGTACCCGACTAAAATTTGTGTTTCTCATTTCGAGGTTTATACTCATGTTTTGTGCCTCATTGAAAAATAGGTTTTTATTAAGGTTGCACAAGGTCACCAAGGAGTGGTTTTCACTAATTTTCGACCTAGTAATCGCATGATATCTTAATCCAAAACTAGAATTGTGGTTTATCCATCCTTCTTACAAGGTAAAAGAGAGTAGTGTTTTCATTCATGGTCATTGGTTTAATTGCGTACAAAAAGAGGTGCAATTTTGCAATTGAATAACATGTTTTCATTTAATACATCTAAACAATTTATTCTTCATTAGTTTCATATACAACTCTATTAAAATTTAGAAAACTCGAAAGTTAAAATTATGCAAGAATAAAGTGAGATGACCATGCCTGTTCAAGAATCGAATCGACACGATGGAACTCTAAGTAGTCCACAACCACAATCAGCGAGGCCACGCAATTGAAGAGGATTTTTGAGAAACAGTTCACGTGCCTTCACATAAACTGGTCCAAAACCCCCATTATGATTATCTCAAGCAATCACTATAACCAAAGGGACCACATTTCATTGGGGCAACATTTCCATATGTGCATACTTCTCAAACAACCCGTCCAAAGCCTCTATGACATCCTCGTTGACTAACTGATCTCATCATCCTTATGATCCAGAATTCCATAATTGCCAAGATTGAGAAAAATAAATAAGCCATATTTTCATTTCCCATCATCGGGACAACACGGAGAAATTATATAGCTTTTTTCAATTAAAACAGTACCCTAAAGACAACTTTATCAGTCACCTCATAATCAACTAGTTAGCCCAACCAGTATGCTACCCATCTGTGATAGTTGATCTTCATAAAGCAAAAGACAGAGATGAGGATATCGTTTCTCACAAACAAGGTCAGAGCCTCCTTACGACATAAAAGAAAACTTAATATCTATATGCAATGTGTATAACATGAGGAAAGGAAAACATATCTCTTGTATGCTTCAAATTTCCTTCAAATTTCACCAAGAAACAACCACCTCTGCTCAACATTATTTATGATTTTCTACCATCTTCCAGACTTTATTAATTGTTTCCTGATATGTTTGAGAATTCCATTTTCTATTAACTTACTATTCAAAGTAGGTTATTTAAGCTTCCATTGCTTCTCTTTTGAAACCACTCCCACAATTAATCAAGAATACCGAAGAGCTCTTTCCAATTTGGAGGGCATTCACTCTCCCTTTTAGCCTCCAGAAATAATGTAAATTTGCTCCAAAATTAATCTCTGTACAATTTCACACATCTCACCTGTACATATTATTTTAGTGGATCTTACCCCACCCCAAGCTACAAATAACCTAAAATGACTTCTTAGTTGAGCTTTCAAAGCAATGATTATGAGTACATTCCTTGACCAACAACAACATTAGCGAAAAGATACACATGTGATCTGCACAATATCACAGTAGCTGGGGCAAGAGTTTGCTCAAAAATAACAACACCCCCATCTTGGCACAGGCAGGAGTACACTGGGAAGGTGTGGAGTTTAGGTTTACACCTAGAAATTTCAATTTATTGAAAGTTTCAAAATTTTTCTCTCTTTTTAACAAATCTATATGTTTTTTAACATGCAAACCTGTACGTCCACAAAGCTACCACCACATGCACTTTTAAACTCTGACTCAAACCTGTTTAGAACTAAAAAATGTGGGATTCGAAGAGGTCACATTCTCTTTGCGTTTGGATGAATGAATACCTTGCTTAGCAAACATATCTAACAACGACCTGCTGCAACAATAATATCCAAAAAAAAAAATTGCTTCTACTCTGTTTGATGGAGGCGTCCAAGCTCATCATGATGGAAAAATAGACATTATGTTGGTAGAGGCTGCACAGATAGAATAAGGTGGTGCATCCTCATAAAACCCGGACATGTTTTACCCAAAATCAATTAACATGCATTTAGGAATTTGCAGTAATAACATCTGACAATTTCCTTTATCGCAAACACTTGATTGATGTGCATACTCTGAATGAATCCCACCTGGCATGGGCTAGAAGTGTGCTAACAAAAGAGAAAATATCGGTTGCTTCAAACGGTGGAGAAGCCCAAACAAAATAATAATCCCAAAGTTTATTTCATCTTCCAACCTCACTAGCCTCCCATTAAAACTTTAATTAAATCACGCAATTATTTTCATGTTAAATTTGTAAGGATTTTATTTTTTATTATTATTACTATTTATTTAACTAAATTCTCAACGATCTCAAACAATTTCGCATGAAGTGAACATTTTTTCCCAAAAAGTTTGATCCGCACTCAAAACTTGTTCGTAGGAAAGGATAAAATGAGTGGCGTTACAATTTCAAACTCAAGAAATTAAAATTGATCTCGAGTTAAATGAATGTTCAACTGAAAATGACATCACCACACTATTTGAAAACATGAAGACCCTCCATAGTTCAAAGGTTTAGTTTGCAACAAAATAACTTCAAAATTTCCCTTATATTTTATTACCACAATTCCATAATTTATTTCATTACTATTCTGATTTTACTATTACTGCAAATGTAATGAGAATACCACTCAACACAAGCATTTTTCAACAATCCACACAAACCCTCAAGGTTGGACTAAGGGAATTGAAAATTTTCTACGGGATGGAGGGGCACTACAAAACCCAAAACCTCCCAAAAGTAAATTTACATGTAATACGAATCCTCCATGACCAACCAAAACTTATTCAATAAACAATCACCTTGTTATATGCCACATGGTCATTAAACAATATTCAAGCAATCAAACATTAATCTTTCCAAATGGTCTAAGACCATGTTCAACATTTATAATGCTAAGTGGGAGTCAATTACCATAGTTATTAACCAAAAATCAACATTATTGGTTAAGTAGTCCAATACCAATTCCCTTCTCAATTTAATTGTTATGTCATCTAAGACCATTTAAACATTAATCATTTTCCTTGTTGAGTGGTCTAAGACAACCTTCAAGTAATGCAATGTAGTCTAATACCATTTCCATTCGTGATCAACGTTAAACAAATTAAAGGCCATGTGGTCTAAAACCAATAATTATAACATTAAATGGTGGATCTCAATCAACCATTCAAATTCCTTTACCTTAAACAATGCTAATTAAACTTAACTAATGCAAACAACATAGGAATTCAAACAAACCATTCAAATTCCTTTATGCAATGCAAACAAGAAGGTGGTCGTCAATAACAATACCTTCAAACATAAATGATAAATAAATGTTTGTATACATATACATACGTATATGTATATGTATATGTATATGAATGTGTGTGTGTGTGTGTGTGTGTGTGTGTGTGTGTGTGTGTGTGTGTGTGTGTGTGTGTGTGTGTGTGTGTGTGTATTCAAACATATAAACTGAAAGTAATCTTGCTTCAATGTCAAAATAAAATAGTTCATATTTTCATTAAAAAAATGAAAATTGTCGAATTTCAGTCAATCATAGTTCATAAAACTTGGTTGTAACCAACCTTAAAAAAAAATTATTTCCAAACAATCAACAATATAGCATAGATTGCCATTATAGTCTTCATAAATATTAAATAATATATCTTAAATCCATAAATATAATCAACTAACTATTTTTTTTTTTGAACATAAAAGAAAATGGTGTTTTCATTTCATCCAAGTTTTCCCAAGTTAACGTTTTCCTCAAAATTGTGGTCCCATCGACCTTTATTGAGCCCTATCGTGAAACATGAGTTAAAACCTCCGAGTTTCCAACACTCTGATTGGTTCAACCACAACATTTCTTAGCTCTAAACCTATAATGAGTTCCAATTTATGACATATGTTATACCTTAAACATACTTTTTACACAAAAAAATATGAAAAACATCATACATCTTAGACAATGTGGGAGGTAATGCTAGACCGAAGACCACCGTGAGTTATTACTTCAAGAATTTCAAAAGGTCTCACATGTCTAGGTGACAATTTAGTAACTTTTCGAAATGAAATAGATCTCTTTTTCGGCTTTACCCTAGAAAAGACTTTGTCTCCTTGCTCAGATTTTCTATCAACTCTTTTTAAATCAGCCAATAGTTTTGTTACCCTGAGATGCCCAAAATATGGTGCATCATGAAATTCCTTCATGTATTTTTTTCTATGATGATTTCCCAAAGGTACATAAACTTTGATTTCATATCGCAAGATTTATTCATTATCAAACTTAAAACCTTTTTATCTCCAATCATTTGGATTTGCTTCTAACACAATTTTAACATGTTGATAATATAAATCATTTTGTACTTGTTTCTTAAATTCTTTTCAAAACTGTGTTATGAGGATCACAATAGTAGAAATATGCTTCATGTAACTCAACGAATCAGCCACACGGATCTCTTTTCATTTGATGTAACTAATTTCAATGTCATATTTGGATATAAAAATCCAACCATGACTAACATCTTACATTCAAATTAGGTTGTGTAAAGATATATATCAGCACCAAATGGTCCATTTTTCGGTTCAAATGGATTTCCTAGTAGGTAATGTCTCCAAATTTATAAGACATGGACTATGGCATCAAGTTATAACTCATGGGGAATATACTTATGCTTATGCACCTTAAGTTTTCTACTCATAAGAAATTACATGATCGTTTTTAAGTAGTATTCGACCCAAAATTTCACCTAAGGCATCAATTTCCATGGTAAAGCTTCCATTGGGGCCTTAAACTTTCAATAAATGTGTCGTTGTAAAATTTTCCTTTAGGAAACTAAATATATTTTCAAATTTATAGTCCATAAAAATATCTTATCCTCGTTTGTAATGAGATTATTGGTCTAACCAGTCTTAAGAAATGTTTTACGAATTTTTGAAAATAACTAGCCAACCCCATGAAGCTTTTACCTCATGTTCACATTTTAGGTGTTTTCTACTCTAAGTAATTTCTTTTGTTTTTGATGAATCAATTGAGATCCCATCCGTGAGGCTGAAAGAGTGGAGAGAGAATAGAGATTGATATCTCTTATTATTCTATATTATTATCAGAAGCACGACACATATTTATAGGTATATTGAGTAAACAATATTCCCCTAAATGGATGGAGAAGATACAAACAAGGAGAGAATAATGGAATAGATAAAAATTAGTCTAATAATAAGATAACGTATGTAGACTATGCTAACATTCCCCCTTATTACATTATTCTTGCAAATGTGACCCCTGAAAAGTTCAAATTTCACTTTTCCAAGAGATTTTGTGAGAATGTTGACAAATTGTGCTTCTGTAGGATAGTATTGGAGCTGAATGTGATGGTTCAAGACATGCTCTTGAATGAAATGACAATCAATCTTAATATGCTTTGTTCGTTCATGAAAAATTGGATTCTACATGAGCTTTAACACATTATAGTTATCGTAATAGAGAATAGGTGACTATTTTCCAGGAATTTCTAGGTCATCCAAAATGTGATGTAACCATATCACCTTGCACATAGCTCCTCATGTGGCATGATATTATTCCTCTGTGGATGAGATAGAAACAACATTCTTCTTCTTGCTTATCCACGAGATAGGTCCAGATCCAAGATGAAAAATGTATCCTGTGGTTGACTTCCTGTCATCAATAGATTCGGCGTGGTCGAGTCGACGTATCCTTGTAAGAAGAATTGATCATTCTTCTTATATTCTAGACCATAATCAGTTGTTCCTCAGACATATCTCAAAACATGCTTTGCTGCATTCTAGTGACATTTATTCCACTCTACATGAATCTAGAAAGATAACTCGACATCATAACATAAATCTAGTCTGGTATATGTCAAGTAGATGAGTCCTCCAACAAATTTCCTATAGAGAGTAGCTACTATTTGAGGTGAATCCTATAATCTTGAAAGTTGAAATCCTTTCTCCATGGGATTGGATATAGGTTTACAATGAGATATTCTGTAATTTTCTAGGAGTGTCTTGGCATATTTTATTTGGGAGATAAAAATGTGATGCTCCTTTTACCATATTTCCAAGCCAAGACAAAGTAATGTAGTAGCTGCCCCAAATATGTCATGTCAAAGGTTAAATTGAGATCGTTCTTCACAATATCAACTTGATATTTTGAACCACCTGATGATCACAAGATCATCTACATACACAACAAGAATGACAATTTATTTTCCTACCTTATTTATATACAAATTTGAATCTGAGGGGCTACGAGTGAACCCATGTTGCAAAAGGTGATCGTCAATCTTGATATACCATGCCCTTGGAGCTTGTTTCATTCCATATAGTGATTTGATGAGATGACATACCTTCTTAGGATGCGAGATTCATCAACAAATCCTTCAAGTTGGGTCATGTACACTTCTTCTTTCAGATCACCATTTAGGAAAGCACTCTTGATGTCCATCTACTGAAGTCTCCATCCTTTTTGTGCTACCAGTGTGCAAACAACTCTGATGGTCTTGATCTTCGTAGTGGGTGAAAAGGTTTCTTCATAGTCGATGCCCTCTTTCTGAGCATATCCTTTTTCTACAAGACGTGTTTTATGTTTTTTGATGGATCCGTCTACCTTATATTTTGTCTAGAAAACCTATTCAGTAGCCTATGGGTTTCTTTCTTGTAGGTAGATCGAAAGTTCCCATGTCCGGTTCTTCATGAGTGAGTCACATTTTGTATCCATGGCTTCCTTCAACCGAGGTTGAATGAGTGTTTCATGAACATTTTCTAGCTCGTAGCTATTAATCAGTGAAATCATGAGTGCAAAGTTTACCTAATTTCTTGTTTGACTCCTTGTTTTGATTCCTGATGATGTATCTAGTAGTTGTTACAAATGTGAGTCCTTGATGTTGTGTTGTACCCACTTTGGATGAGAAGTTGGCTGCTTTTGAGAAGAACTGTGTTGTTGCCATGTGGATAGATGTGGAGTCACATTCTTAATTTCTCCAAGGTCAACAAATAGCTCTCTTGGCAACATTTCTTTTCTCTGAGTTATCTCCTCTGACTGATCATCTGATTCAGAGACTAGTCGGTGAGAGGTGGTTGGTAATGGTTCTTCTGTTGTCACTATAGAGTCAAAGGTTGAATTTTCACAAACCATGTCCCGACTCGTATATTTTATTTGTCTCAGGATCCATGAGACAATATGCCTTCGAGGTAGTGTTGTAGCCAAGGAGGATACATGGAAGTGTCTTTGGCTCAACCTTATTTCTCTTCTAAGCTGGGACATGCATGTATGTTGTGCAACCAAATACTCGCAAATGAGAAATTGATGGATTTCTACCACTCCATACCTCTCATGGCATTTTATTTTATAGAATCTATGTCGGTGCCCTGTTGAGAGGATATACTATTGTTTGTACTACTTCATCCTAATAGCATTCCTCTTTATTAGCATGCAGCGAGCCATCTCCATCACGCGTGTGATTACGATGCTCAACAATGCCAATTTCTTTGGGGTGTGTAGGGAGCATCAGGTTTTTCTTAACGCTTTGTTGGTTTAGGAACACCAAGAAGTTCTTTGATGTGAATTCCCCCTCGATCCGAGTGAACTAGAAGAAATGGTTGTCCGGTCTCTTTCACAACACGATGATAGAAATTCTAGAAATGTTGAAAGCCTCACTTTTATTCTTAAGGAAAACACCCACATCTTACGAGAGTGGTCATCCACGAATAGTTATAAGTACTTGTATCCTAAAAATGAAGTAGACAAATGGGCCGTTCAGATCGGTATGATCTACCTCTTGACGCTTCTTGGCATGGAAGGTGCTCGCCGAAATGGATCTTTGTGTTGTTTTCCGCTTCTTGGAAAGGTACTCGAAAATTTGGGTAGTCCATGAACCGATTTTGAACTCATCTGATGTAATGAACTAGCTAACAAGTGTCCATATCTAAAATGCCATAGTGCAGTAGATTGTATTGTTGATGCAGATAAAGATATTGCAGAAGATGAAACAATATCTAAAGAAAATAACTTATCTTTTAGAAATGCTCTAGTAATAATCTTACCTTGTTGTGAAATCAAACATGATTTGATGCCATTTTGGACAAGAAATTCTACCTTTAGGTGATGATTCAAAAATGAAGCACGATGTGGGAGGTTACTAGTCAAGCCGAGAACATATAGTACCTTTGTAAGCATACATTTTCATGCTCCCATAGGAATGGTGACTCTTCCTATTCCTTTTGCAACGTACTCTTTTTCATCTACTATCGTACTTGATCACTAGTTGGTTGTTCATCTAGTGAATCAAACAACTCCTTGTCACCTGACATGTGCTTACTTGCACCAGAGTCTATCACCAAACTCTTTTTGTGGGCTGTGAAGTCTGAGAGACAAGTACAAGGTTCTTACCACAATGAACTCCTTCTGATGTCTCCTCATCAGATTCATTATCTTGTTGGGCTGCAAGATGTACCTTGTGCTTTCTCTCACGGGGGACGTTGTTTGGACTTTTGAAAATATTTGTACCTTATGTGCTTGTTTGACTTGAAGATCCTTGTTTTAAGCTATTATACCAAAGTAGTGACTAGTGTCGTGAGTGTGGGTTCTTCAAATGTGACACCACCTCTTTGAATTTTGATCTTTCTCGATGTTGTTTTGGTTGCGCTTGATTTGGCTTTCTCGAGGGATTATACGTACTCCGAAATTATAAGGTACTACACCGAAAAAACGATGTTACACATGCCCCAATGATGATATAGGTCTCCTTGTAAGGTGTTCAGAATCCAGAAAGGCTCGCCAAGTATATGCTTGTATCCCGCATGCCCTTATCAGCCTATGCATGCTTTGTTTTTCCACTTTTCCCCCTGTTTTCTTGCATTTTTGGCTTCAGTGATGAAACCACTGCCTTGCTTGGGTGGCGGTCCCATGACTGCCGCCCAGGACAGGTGGCGGTCCCGTAACCGCCGCCCTACGTAAGGCGGCGGTTTTGTTCACATTTTTCGGATTCCTTTGACGATCACATCAAACATAAATCTTGGATTTTACATGCTTTCTTCAACCACTTTGGCTTGCATTAATGTTTTTGGTCCCCTGGTAATAGTGTTTTTCCTTTGTTTATAGTAGAAGAGATCAAATGGGAGTTACCCTCTGGTAAATGCATTGGTTATAAATAGCCAGCTTGTTTTCAAGAAAATGGCCCCTCATCCTCTCAATTCTCTTATTCAGTCTTTCAATTTCTTTCTTAGAATTCTATTAGTTTCATGCTTTACCTCCATTATTGGTCTTTAGAGGTCATATAATCTTCTTGTTTGATCTTGTTCTATTCTTTGCTTCATATAATCACTTTAGCATAAAATAGCTTCATTTATAGACTAGAATCAATTAAAAGTTATAGGTTTTGTTTTATCACAAGGATAGTTTCTAAAAATCTCGGTACACTTGTGTTGTATTCCCATAAATAGAAATTGCATAGTCAACCTCTTTTCACTTGTGTCTATCTCTCTTCTACTCGCATTGTATTCGGTCTATATCCAAAGCTTTCATTGTTTGAATACCATCTTCTATTGATACTATCATATACACACTTTCTAGATTCACGAGGACACGCAAAAATGAGGAGATCACACTGAGGAGATGAAATCACACACAACTAGATTTACCACTATTCTGTAAACGCTAGGTTTGAGCTATCAAAGTTCTAGTTACAACATATCAAATAGAGTAGTGAATTATTTCATTTCAGTCAAAAGTCTGCTTTCAATATTGCTAGGGAAGCTGTGGGGATTAATAGTTTCTGAGAAACTATGATTCATTCCTCACTTCTGAGGTAGGATCGAGAGCCTTTCAATTTGATATAATTAGTTACTTAGATATTTAGGATAAAATCACAACTACATGGCAAATAGCCATACCAGGCTACTTTGGTTGTTTTATTCTATTATTAGATTAGTTGTCCATTGTTATAAATATACTAGAGTAGATGCTCTTTAATTTCATTAAAATATGTCATTGAAAATAGAAAAATAGAAGAATGCTTGCATAGTGTAAATACTCTCTTTCGTGATCAGTCTATTAGTGTTAGTTAAAAGTTGAATCATTTTGTATGACAATCACAGGACCTAGAGAGCCTCGAGAGTATATATTTGAACCCATAGTGCCTCAGCCAAATCTACCCACCACATTAGCTGATATAGATCAAGACCTTAGGATACAGGTCTTTCGAGCAACAACAAACTTACAAGCAATTAGTGAGCAACTAAGAGGATTAAACATCGAAGATGACAAAGCTTACACATTTTGGTCAAACCATCCAAACTATAGACTGCCTTGATAAAACATCTGAATGATTGTGCAAGGATTCGAAAGAGAGAAAACATTTGGTTGTGATCCTTTGGTTCCACAACCTGACGCAGGAGACCTCCTCGTTGACATAGATACTATCTTACGCATTCAAGTTGCCAGAACACCTGTTAGGTACTCTGAGAAAATCATACAACTTCTAGTTCTAAACATAGAGGATGAAAATGTGTATGATTATTGGATAGTTGGGAGAAGGGATTGATTCTTCACATGACCATAATAGGTCCATAATAACCACGAACTCACGGTTGTGATCCCCAAGTCCCACAACCCAACGGGCCTACAAATCAGTTAAGTATAGATATCGCTTATGAATGCGATGTTATTTAGATCCTCACCACTCCCACCAGATATTATAGTACAGTTCTCCGTATTAAACATAGAAGCCAATCAATCTAACATTTTCTAGGCTAGACTAGAAAATCACCCATAGTTAACTACAAACCCACTAAATCGCCCATCACCATTTTATGACCTTGTTTGGAGATATATACGAAGCTCCCACAGGTCACTTCCCACATATCCAATAGCCAAGAAATAGAATCTCGAAAGAGCTCGACATTGATTGGAGTATCCAAACAGCCATTATATCTGAATGAACCATTACGCCAATTCAAGTTAGGAGGGCCTTCTTCGCCTTAGATTCACATATTCCATTATTGCGTATTGAGGATATACGATTACCGATTAGCTTCTCCATATCCATTCACATCCCACAATCCACCTGGGCTGTCTCGACATGACCTCGAGAGGTCGGGTACGAGGAAGAGGTACTTGTAGATTCCCATGCTCGCATGTCACTTTTCCATCATACAAAATTGGTGAACCCAACGTGAACAAACAGTTCTTCCTTTTATTATTTTTCATTTCTTCAATCCACCTTTGCTCTTTCCCATTATTCTGGGTATTCATATACCCCGAATATGTTAAGATACGATGCATATGGGAGACCTCTCTCAGTCTTGAAGCAAGTTGTAGCCAAACAAATGGCAAATCGTCACCCTCGTTTTCTGCGTGGGCTGATAACCATTCAAGTAATTACTTGTCATCACAAACTCCCCCTCATAGAACTAGCTCAAATTCTTTGCTCCGAATTGAGGAGTTTGATCAGTTTGCACAAACACAACAACCAGAGCCCTCAGGCTCTAACAATATGACATTTACTGGAGAATCCGCTTCATCTCCTCGGGTCTTGTTCAGACCACATATCAGTAGGCAGTCAGACCCACTCCTTTTTGGATGAAGAGTACTTAGCACGCTTCGCTAAAAGTGAACAACACTTCCAAAATATGTATCCACCTATAGGGAGTTTACAAATACAGCCTAATACCCTATTCCAGGAAAACACCCCCATTCTTCCACCTATGGGAAATACCCTCGGTGAGGCTTGGTAGGGTAACGATCAATTCATAGCAGGGTATCATACCCCTTTACAACCTCAAGCTATACAACAAATTCCCTTAAGGAAAAGCACTGCGTCTTCACCAATGGAGGTCATTTCAGCCTTAGCTGAAAAGGTTAGAGGGCTGGAACTTGCTCAAGAAAACCAAAATTCATATTTTGGGCAAGCAGGAATCCCCAACCCTCCGCATCATCCTAGTCAGGTTGACCTCCTTATGGGAATAGGCACATTAGGCATGCCTCCTCAAAATCCTTATAGTTACCCACAACAAACACCAACTAGGACTGCGTTTTCATATACCACTCCAGTTGAAAACATGACACCCCCGACTTGACACCAAACAACACGTACTGAACAATGCTCCTCCTTACTTAAACATTTATTCAAAGTCACCACAAGGGGACATGTTCTCTTCTCTCGGGATGTTCATTCAACCATAGGGATTCCCATATGTCCCTACAAATGCATATGTTATGCCATATCAACAACCCATCCCATCCCACCCTCAACCCCCTCAAGAATGTCGAGAGGCCTACACAAGAGGGACTTATTCGAGAATATTTGAAAGAGTCCCTAAAATTCACCATATGAAGTGTTATGCTTCCAAGACCTCTTCCCGATTTACCCAAATACAAAGGGGAAGGGGACCCAAACGCACACATTAAGGCCTATGCCATAGCCATATGGGAGTTACTCCCTTGGGACGGGGTTGTTGCTAAGATATTCCCTAAGACCTTAGAGGGTATTGCCCTTGATTGGTATTACTGAGAATACCCAAGCCTTGATACACTCATTTAAACAACTTGTGTCAATTCATCAAATCATTTGACATGACCAAATTGTTAAGAATAGGAATTAGGGGAGTTCTTGCATATCAAACAAGAACATAATGAGTCTGCTGCTCATTTTATTCAAAGATGGCGAATGGTTCTCTACTCATCATCAAGTGCTCTAAACATGGATCAAATGGAACTATGTGATTTATTCCTTAATTCTCTCAATAGAGAGATAAAGGAATAAGTCCAAAAGTTCCCACTAAGAACTTACGATGAAGTACTCAAGAGTGCTCTCCGAATCAACCAAGTAGCGATAGATAGTGGTCGTAAGACATATGGGACAAATGGGAAATTAACAACTCCCAATCAAAACACCATGACCTATTCTAATACTGGGAATGCTAATAAAGGACCTAAGGTCCTTAACAAGAACCGTGGAGTTACAATAGATGGAGTAACTGACCAAGTTAAAAGGGAAAACATTGTAAACATTTCGCCACTTGTTAATAATCAACGAAATAAAAATTTTACTCCAACAATCAATGCGGTGGATTTTAATCATCCACCATGACAACAACAACAATAAAAATGACAAATCCAAACACAAAATCCAAATCGGAACTCAGCTGGATATCAAAGTCAAAACCAAAGGCAACAACCTCAAAATTTTAACTCTAACAACTAGCAACCTTATCAGAATTTCAGGCCACAACAGATTATAAATCAACAGCCTTGAAATTATAATCCCAATTTATATTGTGGTTTCCACAAGATTTAAGGCCACGATACTAGGACTTGTCATGAATACAATAAATTCATGTAGCATTTTCCGTAAGACCAAAAGAAACTCTTTATAGATATGGTTTTAACAAGTTCTCAGTAGTACCCATGCCAAACACTTATGTGGGGCATTTTCCCTCAAAATGCACCCCTCAAGATCTTTAATGATCCGCTCCCAAACCATTCTAATAATAACATGCTAGTTCCTAATGGAACAAACAAGGGTGTCATAACAGGAAACAATGATCATGAAGCTTCAACTTCATTAAATCCACCATTGGCACCCCAATTAGGAACTCAACCTCAAACTAAGATAGTTGGTTTAGTGGAGTTAGACACCAAGCTACCCATAGAAACCATAACAAGAACATGGGATTATTCTTCTCAACCTACTCCAAGTTATCCATTGGAACTAGACAACAGTCAACAGACATTGGTAAAACCCATAGGCACCTATGATTTAATTAATGATTTAACTAAAACCTTCTCACACATCTCCTTCTTGGATTTGTTAAAGAACTATCCTACCCACAGGGCTGCCCTCTTAGAAGCGTTAGGCCTTGGTCATTTAATCAACATCAATCCTCCCTCAGAAATGCAAGTAAACCATGTGGACTTTGACATTTATCCTCCGGGGAAGCTAGATAAGGATACAAAATTTATATTCGATATGAGAAAAATTCCAACAGATGCTGAAATTGCATGACGAGGTGACCCAGCTTTACATTTACAAGTTTGGGTCTATAATAATTATGTTAAATGTGCACGATGGGGCAGCAATTAATATAGTCCCCTTCACTTTTCTTCAAAAGTTAGGATATGAAGAGACAAACTATTCCATGACGTGAAATACGCTAAGAGGTTATGATAGCCTCCAAGCCACTTCGATTGGAACCATAGTTTTACTAGTCACTTTAGGACCCAAGATGGTCCCCACCAAGTTTTATATTATAGATCGGAAACCAATTATAACATGATCCTTGGTCGGCCATGGATACACAGCATGAAGGAAATCCCTTCCACGCTATTCCAAGAAATAAGATTTCTACACTTAGGGAAAATATTCGTGGCACAAGGTGACCCAAAAACCTTCGATATACACCTAGCCGATTTGAAGAAAAGATGGGGCATTCACTCCGAGTTTGAACTCCCAACAAATCAACTTATCAAACAAATTAATTCAAAACCAAAAGAAGATTTGATACCCACCACGAAGTTAGAAGTTACAAATCCAGCCGAGGACATTCCAACACTCAAAAGTGAGACCAATGTTATAAAAACAATATCACTAAGGACTACCACAAAAATTGTCGAGTTGCTGGAGAAAGAGTTACCTATTCTCCTACCATTTGATTCCATGGGTATGAGACACACCCTGGGAATTTCTTCTCTTCCATTAGACGAAGTTTTTATGGTAGAATTAACCGAAGCAAAAGAAATAGATACGACGAGATATCCCAACATCCATTTTTCCAAGCAAGTATTGGACTCTCCACTTCGATGGAGCTAGATGTCACTTTGGAGCTGGAGCGGGAGTGATCTTTACTTCACCTGACCAAAAGATCCTACCTTTCACCTTTAAATTAAACTTTGAATGTACAAACAATGGGGCTGAGTATGAAGCTCTCCTCCTAGGCCTCATCCTAGCAAAAGAATGGGTGTCGACAACATTAGAGTACTAAGAGACTCACAATTAGTTACAAGCCATGTCTCTGAGGTATATGAAACTAGAGATGAACATTTACAACTCTATAAAATAGCAATATTAAATCTAAGTAAGGAATTTAGATTCATATCAATTGAAGCAATCCCACAAGAGCAGAACCTTCTCGCAGACTTGATAGCAATCTCAGCTTCCCGTTTCACCCCAAATAGTGAGTTAGAGGATACACATTTCACAGTGTCACTGCACCTGCAGAACCATTAGTGCGTAAAATACCAACAAACTCACTCCGACTCATGAAAAAACTGAGGATGATTTTTCCATCATAGATCACTTTGACGATGATAAAGTTACTCTCAAATATATAAATGCCTATGCAGAGCTACACCCTTCTCACCGTATAGTTGATCTTTCCTTAATACCACATTCCTCTTCCTATTTTGGAAATTCCATGTTAGAGTCTCCTCCACAAAAGGATCTCAATATCTATGAAATAGAAAATGGAGAAAGCTTGGAACTACCTCAGCCCCACTTGAACTTGAAGAAGGTAACACTTCTTTAATAGAAGAAACCATTGATATAAACATTGGAATGGAGGAAGAACCAAAGATTTTTAAGTTGGGATCCTCATTAACTCCAAAGGAGATACGAATACACACCCAAATCCTTAAAAAATTGAAAAGGATTTCACGTTTAACTATAAAGAAATGACAGACATTGCGCCACAAGTCACGGTACATAATCTTGTCACTAAACTAGATGTGAAACCAATTAAATAGAATTCAAGACCAATGAAGCCAAAAGTGGCTCTCATGGTAAAAGAGGAAGTAATAAAAATTCTCCAAGTGGGATTCATCAAGCCCGTTGACTATTCACAATGGGTATCTAATATCATCCCTATTCTCAAAAAGAATGGGAAGATACGCATTTGCATAGATTTTTGGGATATTAACAAAGCTTGTCCCAAGGATGACTTCCCATTACCATCCATTGACATCATCGTTGATACAACAGCTTGGATTCGAACTGCTGTCCCTCATGGATGGGTTCTCAGGGTACAATCATATTAAAATATCTGAACAAGATCAAGCCAAAACTACATTCATAACTCCCTGGGGAACTTATTACTACGCTGTCATGCCATTCGGTCTTAAGAATGTCTGGCGCTACGTATCGGTGGGAAATGACATATATATTCCACGATCTTATCCATAAATTTGTGGAATCATATGTGGATGATTTGTTGGCCAAGGGAAAGAAATGCTTTGTGATCATCCAAAAGTGCTATGTATCATCCTCTCACGATTAATTGAATATGGTGTCACATTAAATCTAGAGAAGTGTGTTTAGTGTGACAAGAGGCAAACTTATGGGCTACATTATATCTTCATGAGGGATTGATGTTGATCCAACCAAAATACGGGCTGTTCTCAAAATGATCCCACCATCAGACAAGTCTAGAATCAAGTCATTTCTTGGGAAACTTGGTGCAATCTGCAGGTTCATCCCAGATCTAAGTTTTTCCATTCATCCAATCAACAATATATTAAAGAAAGAATATAACATTGATTGGACTGAAGAATGCAACAAGGCCTTCGAAGTAGTTAAACGCTTCTTGTTATCTCCACCCACACTAATGCCTCCCAAACCCATCCATCCTTTGATCCTATACTCACAAGCCACTAATGTCTCGCCGCCGCATGCTAGCTTAAGAAGACAATGATAAACGGGAATGTGCGGTCTATTTCATAAGCCGAATGTTGCTCAATTATGAAACATGCTACACATAGGCAGAGAGAGAATGCCTTTCCATAGTCTTTACAACAAAATGTTTAAGACATTACATGTTAAACCAGGAAATGAGGGTCATTATAAAGACAGATCATTTACAAATGTTTCTCACACAAGGGTCTTTATCTAAAAAGGCTGGACGTTTCATAACTTTAATGGGCGAATTTGAGTTGACGCTCATAAAACAAAAATTCATTAAGGGACAAATCATTACAGATTGGTTAGCCTACAATCCGCTAGATGGAGGCAATCTAGTAAATCTGGACTTCCCAAATCGTTGTGTATACTTCATCAAAACTAGGCCCCCATCTCTACATGTCCTTAGTATACTAATATCATCAATTTCATCATAGACCACAAATACCGGAAGGTGCCACATCACAAGAAAGAAGGCATTTATGCATTATTACCACTAAATATGTTGTCTTAGAACAGTACTCTATCGTAAAGCCTTCGATGACATGCTTCTAAGATGTGTCGATACTGAACAATCCAAGAAGATTCTTCATGAATCCCTGAGTGGGATATGTGGAGGCCACTTTGGTGGTCATGCCACCACTCACAAAATACATCGGATGGGATATTTTGGCCCACTCTCAAGCATGACAGAGTGGAATTTATACGTAAGTGCCACAAATGCCAAGAATTCTCTCACGAGATTCACATGCCAAAGACAATCCCCGTAACCAATAGTGACTCGTGGCCCTTCTCCATGTGGGGTCTGGACTTGATAGGGAAGTTCTCTCCCTCATCAACCAATGGCCATATATTTATAATTACAGCCACAAAATATTTTACCAAAGGGGTGGAGGCCATGCCTCTCACCACCGTACCAGGTTCGGTAATTACCAAATTCATTCTGAACCAAATTATCTACAGTATGGTGTCCCACAAGTCATCATCTCGAATAATGGCACATCCTTTAAAAATGACGAAGTTCGTGAGTTATGTAGCAAGTTCAAGATAAACTATCACACGGCCTCTCTTTACTACCCTCAAGCCAATGGGCAAGGCAAGCGACAAACAAAACATTAAAGGCTATTCTTCTTAAAACAGTCAAGGAGAATAAGCGAGATTGGCATTTAAAACTATATCCTGCCTTGTGGGCCCATGAACCTCAATAAGAACACCAACGGGAGAAACTCCTTTCTCATTGGTATTTGAGGCGTAAGAGTAGTTCTCCCGCTTGAGGTTGAAATACCGGTCTCGCATCTCATTACAAGGGATTTCGGATGAAGAAGCTTATAGGGAGGTATGCCTCTCTCAACTGGAAAGCCTCGACAAGGTCGGGCTAAAGCGCCGAACAAAGTCACAAGCCTATGCCGACCGGATGTGTCGGCAAAAAGTATAACAAGAAAGTCTATGAGTGAGAAATTTATGAGGAGATCTAGTTTTAAGACTAGATAGCCGGATCGATAAGAAAACCGACGAAGGAAGGAAGTTCCGACCCAAATGCTTGGGCCCATACTGAGTCATGAAGGACTACGGAAACAGTGCATATATTTTGTGGAAACTAGAAGGTGAGGAATTTAGTGAAACTATCAATTCCTTACATCTTAAATGATTCTACGCCTAAAACATCAAAATCACTACTTGTACATTATAGCTACTTACATTGCTTTAGTCATTTTAATGTTACATTTTGTTCACTCATTTCATAAAACCTGATAGGCCAGAACTTGCTCTAAAGCAATATGTTACAAATTTCCAAAAATATTGGAAAAATCATTCAAAACACATCTCTTCAAACATCATCAACTATTTTCAAATCTTCTCATCAAGTTCGATAGATAAGCATTGACGGAAACCATACCAAGGTCTCGCATACTTGGCTTTTCTATTTCTTTCTACTAGGTGAATTTGTTCTTGCCTACTGTCCATTCTAGAAGCTTCTTGGTGTCACATATATCCCTCTTAAATCTCTTAGAATGAAAGCATATCCTAAATTCATAGATCGAAATGTCAAAATCAAATGAAATCGAAAACACCAAGCAAACAAAATATTTTATTTTACACACTTCTTTTCTCCATCAACCTTCGGTGATAAGCCCACATCTCTTACTGGTGGTGTGAGGTTTGGAAAGGAAAGAAGTGCCCTTACTCACCTATATCTTGCCTTTGGTGACAAACCCATGCTTCTTACTAGTGGCATGAGGTAGGGAGTGGGAGGTCCATTCATACAAATGAACAAATCTTGGAATGCTAAAAACACAAATCAAATTCTATTAAGAGAAAAAAAAAATCCAAATTCCAAAGAGATCAAATCCTCAAAACCAGATTTTGTCAATCAAGTTTCCATTTATGAATCTAAGTCTAGATAAACTGGAAAGTAAGTGGCCTTCTAAGCTTAGTGGTAGTTCTGAGTAGGGTAGGTGTGTAGGACCAGATTTGGTTTCTATTATTGGTTCATCTGTCTCTCATTATTCCATTCATTCAAACTCATACAACTTGTGCTCTTCCTAACTCTTGGTGTTGAGCCCTTGCATCTTACTAGTTACGTGGAATTGGGATTGGGGAAAGTTCATCTTTTTATCACAATGAATTCATCACGTTTCACCAACATAAGAAGAAATTACAAATATTTCCCAAAGATTTTAAAAGTTCAGTACTACCATATGTTAGTATCATCTCATATCAGCATTACAACAAACATACAAAGTAAAACATTTTGTTTACTATCATTTGTTATCCATTGCATACATTCTTAAAACATGAAAACAAGTATTATAAAAACATCTAAGTACACATGTGGAAACGAGTCACGAAATTCTATATGCCAAGAGTTTAGATCCAAATACATACATACATACATACATACATACATACATACATATATATATATATATATATATATAAGGTTTCATATACAATGCCATCATGCACTAGGCATGGTCAAAATGCTCAATGAGCTCAGAAAGTATAAAAACACTCGTATAGACATCTTAAAAATGCTACAAAATAGTCTCTCAATCCCTATGGATCCCTCAGAGGGTGCACGACCACGCCTAAGACTCCGGCTATGCCCGGTGCTTTAAATGTACCGAGGGCTAACGGTCACGACTAGTAGCTTCCGTCTTGCTACGAGAAAGACTCCTCCTCATCAAGCGCTCGGCTCTCAATATCCAGCTACCTCCGTGTGGAGAGAAGTCATGATCTTCGCCACATACCAGATAGAGGCAAAAACATCAAGTATGCCTCACCGGCCACCGAGGGCTCCCCACGTCCACGTGAAAGCTCAACACGGGTCTTCTCCGAGGGGAGAAGTAAGGTATTAGTGCATACTCGGTGAATCAAATCTCGCCACTCATCAGTAGTCACTGCAAGCAAAGGAGAAAGCAAGTTAGAAAATGAATAATGATAGAACCAAGAGTAAACAAAACAAAAATAAATAAACAAACTAAGACAATTCTAACTAAAACAAATGTCAATAAGAGTGTCTACCACCACAGGGGTTCATTAGCTAGGCAATATCCTAGCACGTGGGTTCATATTGAGGTAATTAAAATTAATAAAATTAAACTCAATATACCGCCCCTCGGCATTTTGGTAGACATGAGGGGGTGAAAGGGTTTAATTTATTAATGTTTTGAATCAGGTATTGGGGGTAGGTTAGAGAGATGGGCCAAAGGAAATAGAGGTTTACTTTTAATACAAAACTAAAATGTTTGAACCCTAGTTTTTAAACGTAAATACCTTAAAATTGCAAAAGGAGTGTGGTCATAAATTAAATTATAATCTCTTTTTAATAAATAAATCTAGATTCTTAACCAAGAAATAATAAGATGGTAGAAAACTAGAATTGAGTATGCTTTTCAACACAAGTGATATTATTTCACCATCTTAATTATTCGAAGAACTATTGATAAATGCATAAAGCTTAACATATATAAGGTGACTTGTAATATGTATTCAATGGCTTCAAACTATCTTTCGAAAGGAAATGCATATTAAAAAAAATTGAGTGAGAAATATAATATATTTTTGTCTAATATATTGGGGTAGAAATAAAAAGGGGTAAATAAAATTGTAATTGAAAAATGGGTAACTAAGGTACATGGAAAAAATAGGGGGTATTTTCATTCTAATAATATAACAGGAGGGGGTATTATCAATTGAATAATTAGAGGTAGAAACTAGAATTAAGGGTATTCTTTAATACCCTTCGAACGCAGGTGCTATACCATACTTTTACTAAGTGAATCCCCGTGGTGTCTACTCACTCGGATTGCTGGGGTCTCCGGGAAGGATCTCTAGGATCCGCACCCGCCACCGATGCCACCGTGCCATGGTGTCCCTCTCCCATGTCTGGGGCAATGTGACGGCCTACAATAGACTCTCCATCTCCACCTAGGTCCCGAGAGAGTAACTCCTCTCGAAACCGAGTCACGCTCTGCACTCCACTCGCCCTCTCGGCCTTGTAAGATCTCCTAGATATCATGCCACTCGGGATCACTATCATCCCCCCACCCATCTCATTGATCTCCATCTCCTCTGTCTCTCCTCCTTGGTCTCTCCCCTAGCAAACTCCTCGGACTCAAAGTCCACGTTAAGGGGCTCATCGCTGCTATGGGCGGGGCTGGACCGGCAAGAACTCAAGTAAAGATGCCCGAGGAGCACCGGATCTCCCTCGAGCACGTACCACTCTCCTGGCCGCAATAGGAACACTGGGAGTAACAATAGTCCAACCCCGGCCTTTAGGACCTCCCCGAGCCTCACGGATAGATCTATATACTAGCCCCACCAGAGGAAGCATGTCACTATAGGGGATCTTTGAACTCACTGCGTGGTACTCTATCAAAGGGTGGATCTCCAACTTCCCCACCCTATCTATCAATTGGTGGTGGTCTAACAAGCAATCAATGTAAGTCTCCTCTCCCCATCATTATGCCATGGCTTGATAAGGAGTGGCCTCCATGTCTACAAATGGTAAGAGATGCCATTGGCGGTGAGGTGCTCTAAGAACTGTCATCCCCGTCCACCTCGCTACCTTGTGACAAAGCCCTGTGGATCCTCAACCTCTACACCTCTCACATAGGGGTGATATGCTCATACACCCAATTCATGACAAAAGTTGGGTGGCTCATTGATTGTCCCTCTAATCGGACCACCCTATATAAATCATGATAGGTGGTCCCAAGAATATCTACTCCCAAGCGTAGACACATCCATGGCCCTTAGTATATCGATGTAATAATGGGGGCCTAACAATATAAGAGGGTGTCCCCTCCCTTATCCCCAATTAGTCTGGATGCAAGGATGCCCATGATGGCCTTGCGGAGCAAGGGAATGTCTGACTCAATAATAGAGTGGATCCTCACGCCCTTCTTCAATCCCATCAATACAACTGCATCTCCCATGTAGGTGGCCCACTGAACCACCTGTGATCTTGATACTGTTGTCTTAAGAGACAGCATCGCCACCCAAGGATCGGAACCCCCAGTATATGGTAAACATCCTCTAGGGTGATGGACCACTCACCCCTAACTCCTAGCAATCGGAAGGTGTTCGATCCACATCCCAACATGAAAATAAGTCACACAGTATGTGACTGGAAGGTGCAATGTGAGGGACCTAGGCAATCCTCCAAATACCAGCCCTCTAGAGAGTATCCCGCTTTGCCTAGGAGAGTGCCTCTAACACTGTTGGGAGCCAATCACACTCCCTCTCCCTTCTCCATCTAATATACTCCTCCTTCTTTTGCATACACCCAAAAATAGAAAAAAAGGAGTAAGTTAGTACTGAAATCTAGTTGAAAAACTATTAAAAACACGTAAAAATGCTATACATGCAAAAATAAGCTAAATTTTGTATTATTTTGGTCCTCTGTCATAGACCACTACCCTGTGCAGAGCGGTGGTTCCGTAACCGCCACCTTCTAAGGTGGTGGTCCCATAGTCGTTGCTTCGCATAGGGTGGCGATCTTGTCTCAAACTCAAACGGTCGTATACCCTAAAAACACTTAAAAATGACAAAAACACCATTTAAAAAAAAAAAAACCTACCCTATGGGCCCCCTAGAGACATGTTAAAAACTGATATTTCAAAAATACCCCCAAGAGAAATATTTCATCATTTCCACATTTTAGGTCTAAAAACAATAAATCAAGAAGAACTAACCGAGACTTCACGGGTTGATGTTTTGTTCTCGGAGGCATGATCACTATCTCATCACGAATGTTTTGACTGCACTCTCATTGAAAACCATCACCTTGGGTCCCGAGCTCAAAACTATCAAATCAATCCGCGCAAATGAATAGTAAAATGACTTCATTTTATATAAGTAGCCCCCTTAATTTGATTTTGAATGTCTTTCGCAGGGTTGGAGTGCCGACGGAGGTAAGTTCTAAACCCGCATAGACGGTAAGTCCTCTTTTCATATAAATTTAGTCTTATTCTCAAAATGTTTTATCTATCTACACTTGAGTCCCTTTTCTTTATTTTAGCAGGTAGTAGGATCTTGGATGGCAACTCTCCAACACACGGGCGTGTCAGGTATAACTCCTAACTCCCCATTTCGGGACCGCCATACTTGGATCCACCATTTTATGCCTCTTCATGGCTAAGACGCTTCTCGAGTGGGCATTATGTACATACATCTTGTTGGGCTGCGAGATGTACCTTATGCTTTCTCTCGCGGGACATTGTTTGGACTTCGAAAATATTTGTGCTCGATGTGCTTGTTTGACTCAAGACCCTTGTTTCAAGCTATTATACCAGCAGAAGTGACTAAAGTGTCATGAGTGTTGGTTCTTCAAATGTGACACTATCTCTTTGACTTTTGATATTTCGTTGTTGTTTTTGTCACGCTTGATTTGGCTTCTACGAGGGACTATATGCACCCGAAATTGTAAGGTACTAAACGGAAGAAACGATGTTACACATGCCCCAATGATGATATAGGTCTCCTCGCAAGGTGTTCGATTCTAGAAAGGCTCGCAAGGTATACACTTGTATCCCACATGCCCCACTCAGCCTTCGCATGCTTTGTTTTCCCCCTTTTCTCCCCCTTTCTTGCATTTTTGGCTTCAAGTGATGAAACCGCTGCCTTACCACAGGCGGCGGAGTTCTGCGGATGCCACCACCTGAGGAGCGATAGACGGCGGTCCCAGTAACCGCCGCCTGCGTAGTGCATAAAATTTTGTTCACATGTTCCAGATTCCTCGACGATCGCATCAAACGTAAATCTTTGATTTTACGCTTTCTTCAACCACTTTGGCTTGCATTAATGTTTTTGGTCTCTTGGTAATAGTGTTTTTCCTTTGTTTATAGTAGAAGAGATCAAATGGGAGTTACCCTTTGGTAAATGCATTGGTTACAATCAGCCACCTTGTTTTCAAGCAAATGGCCCTCATCCTCTCAATTCTCTTATTTAGTCTTTCAATTTCTTGCTTAGAATTCTCGTTAGTTTCATGCTTTGCCTCCATTTTTGGTTTGTTAGAGGTCATATAATCTTCTTGTTTCAAGCTTGTTCTATTTTTGCATTCATACAATCGGTTTAGCATAAAATAACTTCATTTCTAGACTAGAATCAATTAAAAGTTAATGGTTTTGTTTTATCACAAGGATAGTTTCTGAAACTCTCGGTACACTTGTGTTGTATACCTACAATAAATCCTGCTAGGAATTGCATAGTCAAGCTCTGTTCACTTGCACTATCTCTCTCCTACTCGCATTGTATTCGATCTATATCCAAAGTCTGTCATTGTTCGAATACCATCTTCTCGTTGATACTATCATATACACACTTTCTCGGATTCACGAGGACACAAAGGAATGAGGAGATCACATTGAGGGGACGAAATCACACACAACTAGATTTACCATTGTTCTGTAAATGCCAGGTTTGAGCTATCAAAGTTCTAGTTACAACATATCAAATAGAGTAGTGAATTATTTCATTTCAGTCAAAATTCTACTTTCGATATTGCCAGGGAAGTTGTGGGGATTGATAGTTTCTGAGAAACTATGATTCATTCCTCACTTTTGAGGTAGGATCGAGAGCCTTTCAATTTGATATAATTAGTTACTTAGATATTTAGGATAAAATCACAACTGCACAGACAAATAGCCATACCAGACTACTTTGGTTGTTTTATTCTGTTATTAGATTAGTTGTCCATTGTTATAAATATACTAGAGTAGCTGCTCTTTAATTTCATTAAAATACATCATTGAAAATACAAAAATAGAAGAAATACTTGCATAGTGTAAATACCTCTTTCTTGATCAGTGTATTAGTGTTAGTTAAAAGTTGAATCATTTTGTATGACAATCATCACGGGACCTAGAGAGCCTCAAGAATATATATTTGAACCCATAGTGCCTTAGCCAAATCTACCCACCACATTAGCTCATATAGATCAAGACCTTAGGATACGGGTATTTCGAGCAACAAAAAAATTTACAAGCGATTAGTGAGCAGCTAAGACGATTAAACATCTTAGACGACAAAGCTTACACATTTTGGTCAAACCATCAAAACTATAGACCGCCTTGATAAAAAATCTGAATGACTGATCATACAAGGATCTCGAAAGAGAGAAAAAAATTTGGTTGCGATCCTTTGGTTCCACAACTTGATGCAGGAGACCTCCTTGTTGACATAGATACTAGCTTACGCATTCAAGTTGCCAGAACACCTGTTAGGTACTCGAGAAAATCATACAACTTCTAGTTCTAAACATAGAGGCTGAAAAGGTGTACAATTATTGGATAGTTGGGAGAAGGGATTGAATCTTCACATGACCATAACGGGTCCATAACAACCACGAACTCATGGTTGTGATCCCCAAGTCCCACAACCCAATGGGCCTACAAATCAGTTAAGTATAGATACCGGCTTATAAACGCTGGTATTTAGATCCTCACCACTCCCACTAGATATTATAGTATAGTTCTCCGTATTAAACATAGAAGCCAATCAATCTAACATTTTCTGGGCTAGATTAGAAAATCACCCATAGTTAACTACAAATGCACTAAATCACACATCACCATTTTATGACCTTGTCTGGAGATATATACAAAGCTCCCACAGTCACTTCCCACGTATCCAACATCCAATAAAATGAATCTTGGGAGAGCTCAACATTGATTAGATTCTCCGAACAGCCATTATATCCGAAGCGAACTATTACACCAATTCAGGTTAGGATGGCCTTCTTTGCCTTAGATTCATTGAGATTCCTTTATTGCGTATTGAGGATATAAGATTACCCGATTAGCTTGTCCATATCCATTCGCATCCCACAATCCATCGGCTATCTCGACACGACCTCGTGGAGGTTGGGTACAAGGAAGAGGTACTTGTAGATTCCCATGCTCGCATGTCACTTTTCCATCGTACAGGACCCTTCTAATTCTTTTAGCCATGGTATGGCTTTGAGAACAAGGATTTATCCTGAGTCTCCTCTTGGGATGAATTGATGGCCTCTTCCTGCTACAGAAAATTCACAAGTTCTTCAAATTCCACTATTTGTTTAGATACATTTAGTGTCATAACAAACACTCGGAATTGAGAAGGGAGTGCTCTCAAGGTGATTGGTACGAGAAGTTTGTCTTCCACCATTTCACCAAGCACTAATAACTCCGATCGCAGCTCAGCCACGCGACGTAAGAACTCCTCAACTTTCTCATTTGACCCCATAGAGAGGGTGTGCAACTTTGACTAAAGATGGAGGATCTTAGTCTGATTTTTGGCTTCATAAATTGTTGCCAGCTTGTCCCAAGCCTCCTTTGGTTTCTCCGCATTCTAAACATGCATTTGCACATCGTCAGCGATACTTAATATTATCATAATCAAGTCTTCTACACTAGCCATCTAATACTTTATTAATTCATCGGGAGGTGTGGGAGTGGTCGCAGATCAGATCATGATTCCCATAATCCTTCAAATTGAAGGATTGTCCCCATCTTTGTTTTTCGTGCCAAAAATTGGCCCTTTAAGCAACTGAGCATCAAAGAGAAGCAACTTTGGAGCAGACATTTTTATATATATATAAAATAATAAATAAAAACTTATTTATTTATTTATTTCAAGAGAGATTACAACTTTGACTCACTGATGTGAAGTAGTAACATGTAGATGCTCTCGAAATTTGCGACTTGAGAGACGAGACGACGCTTGGTGGGGCGTTCTTCTTTATCTTCACAAATACCATCATATCTCGACTTCTAATTCCTTTTAAATTCATTTTGCTTGGTAGTTGACGTCGAAAAGGAAATAGTCCAAGAGTCCTTTGTGAACCATTTCATTGAAGAAAAGGTTACCGGTGTTTTGAATCTCATTGAGAAAAGAAAATAGAACTTGGAGCTCTTAAGGAAGCTCTGGACGGTGTTCTATGACTTGCGAGTTGATGTTACGGCTTTCAATGGTCTCGATTGTGTCAGACACACTTGTAATTCAACGTTGGCTATTAGAGAGATGCTTCGATGCCTTTATAGATGCTTCTTTGCTAGGCAATATATAGCCCATTTAAAAAAAAATTGTTACTTTCAAGTACACGAAGCCAAATTTTCCTCTTCTTGTGAGTTTCTAATTCTTCACACAAGTCTCCTCTTTTTGCTGAAGACTCCTCCACGCAACAGTCCCTACTAGCTTCCATGCACCAACAAACTTCTAACATCTAGGAAACATGTGTGCTCAACACCAAACTCCATGCAACACTAATACACAATTGATTAGGAATTCCACACAGTGGCACCAAACTCCACTCTGTTTGCTCCTTCATGTAGATAAGGAAGCAAAAGACAAATTACTGATTATTAAAGCTCTTCCACACTGTAGCAATGAATCTCCTCCCATGTGGCCACGAGAAGAGAAATCCTTTCACACTGGAGTCATGTTTTTCTTCCTCAGATAGGCTGAAAACTCCACGCAAATGAATTAGATTTTTTTGTTTTGTTTGGTAGTTTACTTTCCACACAACTTTATGTAGGTTGCTCCATTTTCCACGAAGCATTCACGCAGGTTGTAGAATTGATCGCTCCACATGGACCAATTGCAGGTTTTGAATTTCCTCCATGAAGTAGGAGAGAAGGAACTCTAGGAAGGTTTAGAATTTGATAAGAAATTGATCTTTAAAAATCCACGTACAACCTCCACAGATCACTGTCCCTCCACGCAGTAGAAAAAGATCAAAAATGCAACAAGGTAATGAAAAACCAAGGAGAGAAGTGCGTGGAAAATTATTAGAACAAGATAATAGAAAAGAATTGGTCTCTCCTTTCCAACGCACACACACACACACATGTCGATTCTTTTTGCTCGGTACCATATTGTGAGGCTCAAAGAGTGGAGATAGAATAGAGATTGATATCTCTTATTATTCCATATTATTATCAGAAGCATGACACATATTTATAGGTATATTGAGTAAACAATATTCCCTAAATGGATGGAGAAGATACAAATAAGAAGGAGAGAATAATGGAATAGATAACAATTAGTCTAATAATAAGAAAATTTACGTAGACTATGCTAACACCATCTTTGTTTATGATGTTCTTAAGGAAGGCTATAGCTTCATTTTGATAATTTGTTTTTTTAAATTTTACCATACAATTTTCTTTTCTCGGCAATTCTAACACTATTATACAATGTTTATTATGTTCTTCTATGTTCTTAGAATAAATCGAATGTCGTCAAGAAAAACTTGAAAATGTTTATCTAAGTATTCCTAAAAAAATTTATTCATAAGATTTATAAATGTACTGTGTAATGAGTTCAAAAGGTAAAATAGTAAACTCATAATGTCCATATTTTCTTCTAGATGTTGTCTCATGAATGTCTTCAACATTTATCCTTAGGTGATGATAGCCAAATCATAAATCAATCTTGAATAAACATATGCATCTCTCATTTGGTCAAATAGGTCATCAATCCTTGACAAATAATGTCTATTCTTGATTGTTACCTTGTTAATCATGCAATAATAAATGCATACTATTAACATTCCATCCTTCTTATTTATGAAAATGATCTATGCTCCCCAAGGAGACACACTTGGTCATATCACTACTTTAGACAAAATTTTGTGAAGTTTTGCATACGTTCAACTAACTTTGTTGTTGTCATTATGTATGGTGCTTTAGATATCGAGTTCGGCTTCTAGGTTTGATAAAAATGGTAAAGTCAAACCCACATTTAGGATGAATTCCATGTAATTCCTCCTAAAAGACATACCTATATTATTGTAATAGTGTAAACTTCTCTAAGGAAGTATTACATTCCTCACTAAAATCATATATTTTTATTACATACAACATTCAACCTTTGTTTGTAGATTTCTTAAGTGATATTGTAGACATTTGTCTTACTTGAAAACTCTTTTTATTCCTGAATGAATGTTGTTTTTTAAATTTCATCTAAACATTCTATTCATTTTCCAAAATAGTCTACGATTTCCTTTTGCATATTCAGTTAGTTCACTCCTATAATTATGTCAAAATACTCTAAGGGAGTCACGTAGAGGTCAAGTTCAATTGTAACACTAGGTAATTACAATTCTACTAGAGAAATACATTCGTCTACTATATGTACAACATCATTCCTATATTATAGTACAGTCCATGTATTTTCCATATATCCAACTTCTTGGATAGTTTTCTAGCTAACTTACTAGAAATAATTCACTCAGTTACACATGTGTCAAATAAAACTTGATAACATGAAGTCCATATAGTTTACCTAACATTTCAATAGGTGTAAGTTATTTCTTAGCTTAGCGGTTAGTCACTAAAAATTAATTATTTACTATTGGTTATTCCCAGTTCCTTTGGGGAAAATTACTTGTATATTGGTCACTACAACATATAAAACATCCCCTAATACACCCTTTTGTAAATAAATCATTTTTACCATAAACAACTTGTTATGCTCATTCTTCCTTGTATTTACAACATGTTTAGTTGTTGTATTTTGCCTAACAATCCTAATTTTATTTTCATGCTTCTTCCGCCAAGTTTTCCTAGGATCTAATTCTCTTCTTACGGTTTTCATCTCTATGAGCTTAAATTGCTTGTAGTTTCTGTTCTTTCCTAATGATTTTTTGAAGACTATTTCCATTGTAGATGTCCCACGATCATCCACTCCACCTTCTATGTTTGGGATTAATACATTAATAAACTTGCGGATCTAAAACTTGTCATCATTAAATAGTTCAAGAATCAAGAAACCTCTTTTATTCCCTCATTGATTATTATAAACTTGTTGTTCAAGTTGTTCTTCCTCATACTTATTAATTTCACCCACTACCAGATTCTTCAAGGTAGCTATCTAGTTTCGGGATTCCTGAAGGATTGTTAGAATTTAATCTAATCTCTTAACCGTTGAACCTCCAGTATTTATTGAACCGATTCCAATAGCATGGTTCATCCTTCTCCTAACCATCATATCTTGTTAATACAAGGATAAGGTTTCCTATTAGTGTTATGAATCCATTAATTCTAAGAACTCATAAACCTTGGTTTGATACCAAAATGTAACACCATTGTTATGATTCATCCAAATTAAGGGAATTAAAAAAACCTTAAGTTCGATTAATGGTTTTAACTTTTAAAATTGATATTTAACTTGTTGATAAATAATCTAGCATTGTTTAATTTCCAAAATCCATCCAATAACATATAATAAACATGTTGGTTTCATGCCTAGTTTCATGTTGGTTTGACGATTGTTTCGATGTTTGTTATCCTTTTTTCATGTAATGCTCAATGTTATGTTTGGATTAAAGATCCCTTTTATAACAAGGTCAAGACCCTACAAAACCATCCTTTTACCAAATATCAAATTTTTTTATAACCATGTGTAGTTATAAGATTCCACTAGATCTACCCGATCTCCCTTTATCACTCTAACCGAGTGTGTATAACTTGTATACTTGTGGATAAACATTTTATAAGTTATGACAACCTATGCAACTCCTTAGTGTTAACCAGTAAAGTATTTATGTAACTTCCATCTAGATCCTGACACTGTTGATTATGGGAAATGATGAATAGACAATGTATTCAATATTTCCATTACTATAGCCATAATTTTAAAGCATTGCTTTGCAAACTAGTTTTGATACTACACACTAGCCTATGAAACTTGTCTCCTATCACCACACAACCATCTCAATATATTTATCAGGATTCTTTTTCATTTATGATGAAATGAAATTTAAGTTTTTATGAAGCATAAACCATGTCTCACTATTCTAATTGAAAGGATCGCATCATTGCCACCTTAGGATCCCTATGGAATAGATAGTGAGAACACAACAATTTTCATCATTACATCCTGACTACCCACCCCATAGCCATCCTAAGTTGGCAAGGGTAGGATACTATCGAAAGGATAATGGGACATAGTACTTACAACTCATTTAATCTTTTAGTTAACTATAAAATATATAGTAGATAAGTTCATCTTTACGATAGGTTAGAATGTATCGTTACATGATATTAGTTTCTCGAAGAGGGTTATAGTAACTCAATGAGTTATTATTTTTAGTAAATCCTCTTAACAAACTAACACAATGTAACAATTTTTGTAAGTATAAATTTACTAACCATATACCACATTAAGTTGTTCCATTGCATTACTCATTAAGTATAGTCCCATTCTCATAAGTTCCTTAATTATCATGAACAATTTGTTAAATTCCATAAGGTACAATAATAACTTTATGTTGTTTTTCATTATATTTTTCCCTTATCATTCTATGTTCCATCATTCAACATAATCATTAATTACAAATCAATTGCCAAAATCAACAATAAATGCATAACATAAGATTAATCAACTTTAATTACAATCAACTGTAAAATGATATGTATATTACTTGATATCATAAATATAAGTTAAAAAATAGAAAAGTATTATATTCAAACTTAATAAGGATAATCCATTATTTTCATAAATAAGGATATATAATTCATCATAATAGTACATTAGGCAAAATTCCTATTAATCAACGTGTGAAGATGATTCATATGCGATTAACGAAATTGCAACAATCCTTATTGAATTTTAAACAAATATCACATGCCGTAATCATGTGTAAACAATCCAATCAATCACTTCATGAATGTCATTCCTTCCAACAAACTCTAGGAGATAGAAAATGTATATATTGGTTAGTCAAAATAACTAGAATGAGCTTACTAACTCATATTCGTGTTGTATTTAAATGAAATAATATAACAAATTAAGGTTAAATTAAGTAAAAAAATAAACTTCATAGTTTATTTATAAGTTAACTATATCATACGAGAAAATGAAATGTTACTATTATCTCGAATCACAAAGCACCCTATGGTTTGCACAAGTTTGTGTGCTTTAGCTCACGGTATGATTGGATAACATGCAATCATATCTCAAGCTATGGGACTTGCAGGATTGAGATGATCCTCTAGAGAAGGATGGTTCTGCTCCTAAACAACCCGCCACAATCTACTCTAATGCAAGAAAACTATCTAATCCTAATCTAACTTTCCAAGGGACTAGGGAGGGAGATTGCATGAAAATAAAGCCTACACTAAAGTAGTGATACACCGAGAAAAGTAGAGTGTGAGTATTCTTCCAATGTATGAAAATTAGAAGCAAAATTCAAACTAGAAGAGGTGATAACGAGTTCTCCATAATTTAGCAACTACATTCACAACAATATTTCTTGCACACACAATGATAATGAATCCCTAGAAGATAAAAAAATAGACACAATATATATGCAATGAGATTGAAAGGACAAGAGGAATGCAAACAAACACAGCAAGGGAAGATACATCCACAAACATGCATCTATTGCTTCATAAGTATGCACAATCCAATCTATTACAAGATAAGGGCATGGATCACCATGCAAGGAGTCCACTACAAGGGCTGCTACACATTGGTTTCAAAAATGAATTTAGCAAAGTTTTTCCACTCAAAAACATCTTCTTTTACAATGATCCTAACACTCTAATTTATAGAATCACGAGTGGAGAGGGAGAGATGGAAAAATGAAAATATTGAAATTTGTCTTTTCACCACTTGAAAGAGGTAGTAAATGAAGTGAAATGATGTTCTATTACTGGAAAAAGGATCACCATCTGTCCCATGACTTGTAGCGAAATGTCGGCCGTGCTTCATTTAATGCACCCTCAACTACTAAATAAGACAACTTTGTTATGAATCGGGCACATTTTCTGTAAAATAATCACAAATTCCTTTTCAAATCTTCAATTTATTAATTTTGTGTGTGTTTTTCTTAGAGCCATGATTCCAATGGTACAAATTTTGTGTGATTTCATTGAGAAATGCAAAAGATATGGCATTTTGAGTGGAGGCAGTTGTTTTGGATTTTCTAGGAATTTCTGTCATTTGATGGGACTGGGTATTTAATTGACTAGAGCTGGATATGTTTCTTTAATTTTCATATATCTACCCTCATCAAAATTAAGAAAAGTCCAATTTTGTGAAAATTGGAGCTCTGGATCGAAAGTTATGGCATTTTGAAGTTCGGGAGTCGGGCGCGAGGCACGGAAGGGAAATAGAGAGAAGGTGCGCGCGTAGGTGCACGCACAGGAGGAAGGAGCACCTATAGAGGGCACAAAAGTAGGGTGAGTGGCGTTCAATTGAAGGAGGGCACATATTGGTAGAAAGAAAAGAGGGTGCGCGACAAGAAGACACTGGAAGTTAGCCGATTTGGGAGGTGTTTATAGAGGGTGTGCGACAAGAATTGTAAGGCACAGGGAGCACACGGAAGGACTACATCCTATGCAAAGTGCCAAATGAGAAATCCTACAGGTGCACAACCTGAAATGTGAAGCATCAGAGTCAGAATGAAGATACAAGTTATCCAAAATAACTAGGAGAGTTATTTGGATAACAATTACTTCTTATTGTATGCTATTTTTTCAAACAATACAAAGATTCAACTCAAAAAAGAACTTTTAAATTGTAAAAGTAACATACTTTGCAGATATTTATTACAATTATCAAGAATCAGATTTATATAGCATCCTTAAATTCCTTTTAAATATTTCAAAATATTAATATTGATAATGAAATCTTCATAGATGTAAATCAGTTATGTTCGGATGTATGTTCATAAACTAACTCAAAACCATTTTTGTAATTGACTAAACAAATAAAACATTTATCCTAACAATCAATAATCAAATAGTGTATGTATTTGTCATTCCTTGCTCAATAGTTCTTATTCACGGAATTAAAGTAGAGGTAAAAATAAAATCAAAACTTTATAAGAAATCATACAATCCCAAGTAGCTCACCAAGTTTCATTTCTTTTATCACGAATGCAAACATTCAAACTTAAAAATAAATAATCATTTTAACTAGTACAATACATTGAAAAGTTTCAAAAAAACTTCTAGATATAAACCACATAATATTCACTTCTGAAATGGATTAGTGCTCGCATCTTGAAGAAGGATTGAAAAAACATTATCTCAAATCCAAAACGGGAGAAACATTTATACCAAGAGAAGATAACAACACAATCAAAGAAGCTAAACCATTCTCATTCAGCAACCCACAATGATCAAATACCCACAAACATTCATGGAAAGAGAAAGAGACAATGAGAAAACATTATTCATGCTTCCACGATCTAATGCACGTATAAAAATAGTATGCTCGTAAGATCCAGAAAACTCACAAAACCCATCAAACACTTTTATAGACTTGGGAAGAAGTAGTTCTTGAATTTCCAAAGGAGGTCTTAAAATCAAACAATAAAACCAATCTAACTCTAAGAGAGATCAAAATAAAATGTGATTTAACCCCTCGAGTTCAAGCTCAAAATGGGATAAAGCAACTATCCATATTTTATTCAAACATTCCCAATCTTCCAACTTAGACACATATTCAAAACATGCATGCATCTTCAACACACAAGATCCGAAAACAAAACCATTCATTATTTCCTTATTTCGTATAAGAACAAATAAACCGAGAATAACCAAAACAACTATGAATACGAATCCCATATTTCCAAACAAACCATGATTTTTTCAAGGCTTTTCCCTATTTTTCCTCTAAAAATTTTCACATTAAAACAGAAAACATTCCATATTTAAAACATAAGAAATTCAAGGACTTATTTTCATGAGAAACATTTAATGGACAATATCTAAAGACCGCATTAGCTTAGAATATCCATTCCGTATTTATATTCAAACAATACAAAAAGGAGTACAAATTTCAACAACAATTTCCACTATGTCCCGATTTACAAATTGATTGAATAACCAAAAACATGTTCTCTAATTTCATATTTAAAAAAAAAAATGAGAGTAAAAAAAAGCCATTCTGCATCGCGCTTTCTCTCTTCCAATATTTACTTAACTTATGTAACTCGAATGCTTCCCAAAAATCCCATAAAACTTTCGAGACATAGCTTCTAAATACAAATAAGTGCTATTTAAAATAGCTTCACAACTACATGTGCAGACAAGAAACATAATTCCAAAAATATCTTCTCGCATAACCTCAATGCAGAGCTTCCCAACAGATAAAAACCAAACACCAAGTAGAAAATGTTAAAAGGGGGAGATTTTGCATGTCTTAGATTCCTAAGGAAAGCTACGAGTCTCAAGGAACTGTATTTCCTTTATTACCATTAAAAGCTTCCATTGCCACATCATTGCCATTGAACCCAAATCCTCCTTCAATTAAATTTGTATGCAATAAAAATGGTCCATAACTAACCAAAACTTAAACAATAAAGTATCACCTTGTTATATGCCATGTTGTCATTAACCAATCTTCAACCAATCAAACATTAATCTTTCCAAATGGTCTAAGACCATGTTCAACATTAATAATGTTAAATGGGGGTCAATTACCATAGTTTATTAACCAAACATCAACATTATTTGCTAAGTGGTCCAAGACCAATTCCCTTCTCAATTTAATTTCTATGTGGTCTAAGACCATTTAAAAATTAATAATTTTCCTTTCGAGTGGTCTAAGACCAAATTTAAACACTATAATGTGGTTTAAGACCAATTCCCTTCGAAATCAATGTTAAACAAATTCAATTCCATGTGGTCTAAGACCAATCATTATAACATTAAACGTTGGAGATCAATCAACCATTCAATTGTATTTCTTTGTAAACATTGCAAATACCTTAATTAATGATAATTAACCTTAACTAATACAAACAATCGAGGAGTTCAAACAAATAGTTCAAATGCCTTTATGCAATGCAAACTAGAATTTGTTTGTCAATTATAATACCTTCAAACATAAATGATATATACATGACTTTCGTCAATTATCAATATCAATTTTCGCTTGTCGCATCAACATGACTATTTTCAACCAACAATCATTTGTGTGTGTGTGTGTGTGTGTGTGTGTGTGTGTGTGTGTGTGTATTAAATTAACATTTATAATTAAATAAGTCGTTATCCATTAATAACCGGATTAATTATTGATATTAATTTTCCATTTGTCACATAAACATGACTTTTGTCAACCAACAATCCTTACGACAAAAAATGCATAAAGTTTGGGGTGTGACACTATTAAATTATTTTATTGAACAATTGTTTTGTGTGCATATATATGATATCTTCTAATGCTAATATATATAATATATATAATTCGATAATGTTGTCATGAACCCATAACACTTTCCGACATTGACATTGTATAATATGGAAGGATGATGAAACCACATTTATTTCAAACATTTCACACATCAAGTGCATGATTCCACACTTTGCATACATATCTACAAAGTTCATGTGAAGTGTTTGACAAAATGGCTGAAATAAATGTGGTCTCATCAATATGTGTTCTTTTCCTAGTGATTTTGTACTTCCTATTAAGTTATTATGCTTACATTCGAGTTTTTGTTTACATTTCATCTCAAGTTTTAAGTGACCCTCAAAATTGTACATTCCATTACCAGTTTGGAGAAGGAACACAATAGATTACTCCTCGTGATGTACATGGATCTACATCATCCTATTTTAATAGAGGTGTTGGAGCAATTGATCAAATATATTTGGATTTAACCTTACAAATGCAAAATATATATTTGGAGATTTCTTAGGTAGTTCAAACATTTTTAAGGAGCGAGAGGCTTTAATATTACAATTACACAAGCCTCAAGGTTTCCTCATGATGTTTGGATACTTTGGTGGTGATTTAAATTTTGTAAGAGCCCTTTGTAACACATCTACTACATGAAGTTTAAGGCGTCCTATTGTGGAAGAGAAGTTTCCATTGAAGTTGAAAGAGAAATGAAAACATCCAGAAATATTTTACATGCTTAGCATGGGTAAGTAGATTTGCATTAGCTTATAAATTTGCTTTTACATACTATGGATTATTAGTGTGTATTGGACTAGTAGTTGTAATTCTTGACCGAGAAATCAATGCATGTTAAAGGGATTTTTAGAAAATCGACTCATAAGGAGTTGAACATCCAAGTGTTGTTACTTTTCACCTTGTGTTTGTGAATAATGAGAATCCCCAGTGTATAACTAGCAATACCACCAAAGGTGCTCTAAACAAGCGGATAGGCGTGTTAAAAATTAAAATACAATTACAATTATTATTAATATAAAAATAATAAAAATTAAAATTGAAATTAATATTTGTATTATTTCTATTATTATTGCTAAAAAAATAATATTAATAAAAATATAAAAAAATTAAAATTAAAATTAATTAAAGTTCAATATTTTGATTGATATTTTTAATATAGTTGGGCGGAAAGGCCCTTTTTGACTTATTAAAAAAATTAAAATTAATAATTAAAATTACTATAGATAAAAATTATTAAAATATTAAATATTAAAATTAATAAAAAACTAATAATTAAACTTAGTAAAAGAAATTATAAATTAATAAAAAAATAGAATAAAAATTAAAAAAATTAAATATGAAAATATGAAAAATTAAAATTAATAAAAATTGAAAAATTAAAATTAATAAAAATTAAAAATTGATAAAAAAACTGAAATTGAACATTGAAATTAGTAAACATTAATTCTTAATGAAAATTAAAAAATTAACAAAAAATTTAAAAAATTAATAAATAATTTAAATTTTAAAATTACAATTAAAATTAAAATCAATAGGAAAAAATAGAAATTAATAAAAATTATAAATTAATAAAATATAAAAAAATCAAAGTTAATTAAAAATTAAAATTGGTAAAAAAGAAAATAAAAATATAAAATCAATAAAGATAATAAAATTAAAAAATAAGCAAAATTATTATAATATAGAAATCAAAACTTAATAAAAAATAAAAAATAAAAAATTATAGAAAAAATAATAAAAATTAAAAAATAATGAGAAATTAATAATTAATAAAAATTAAAATTTTATAAAAATAGTTTTTATAAAGTTTTAATGAATAAAAAATAAAAAATTAAATTTAAAATTTAAAATTAATTTAAAAACTCGATAAGGGGAGTAGGGAAAATATGTTTGGTGTGTGGAGGCCTACCACGGTGGGATGGATTAAATTAAACTTTGACGGTGCTTTTAGAGGTACACCATTGTGATACGGGATGTAATTGTATTTTTAGAGATTCTAATGGCCAACCGATTTTAGCCTTAGATGTTGATTGGGGTGTCTCCTCTAACAATGGGGCGGAAGGAATAACCCTCTTCTTGATTATTTGAGGCAAAAATTAGAATTGGAAGCTTCCTTAGATTGAAGGAGATTCAAAAACCATTATTGGTTTAGCCAAGGTAAAATTTCTAAGTCATGGGATCTCGAAGTCGGTTTGTCTAAAGATTGAATCTATTATGTCTTTATTTTCCGAGAAGATTCTCCCATGTCAAAAGAGATGGGAATATGGTGGTTGATTGCTTAGCCAACATGGGGGTTGAGTTGTGGAACAATTTTCGTGTAAAATGTCAATTGTGGGAAGTGTCCTTTCCCGGTGAGGTCATGTCCTTACTATCAAAGGATACGAGGGTGGCAAATGCTTATTTGGGGGATTAATTTTAGTTGAGTACAAAGAACTTATATCTATTATTGGATTGATGATGATTTATTAGGGGATATCTTCTCTAGGATTCAAAGGATGATCTCATGCATGTGAGGTGCACTACTGAGAGGTTTCTTAAAGTTAGGCCTAGTAGGGGTTTTCCGTCACTACTTCTATGAATTTTTTTGGGATAAGAATTGGAGGAAGATATTTTGGTGCTTCGGCGGGTGATTCGTAGTTTCATAGCGAGAAGTTGGTCTAATCGAAAAAAGAAAGAGGGCCTTAAGCAGGTGATGCTTCAAAGTGAGTCCTTCTTAGCTTTAGATGGATGGAAAAATTAGGAATTCTGCCATGAGGGGTTGTTTAGAAAAGGCATGGTCTATTGTGAAAAGCTTTGAAGAGGATGAGGAGGCGGACATCTATTAAAGTATCTGGAAATTAATGATTGACCCTAATAAATCAATCAAAATATGGAATGTGTTCGATATGGCTCAGGGTTTGAGTGCGGCCAATATATTATCTAATTCTTCTAGGAAATTCATTCTAAAAATGGACATAGTATATAGGTTTTGTGTAGTCATGGGGATTTCAAGTTGCTTACGGCTCTGCCTAGATGATTTTTTTTTTATGTAAAAGCATGACAATGTGCTACACATACTATGAGAGTCCATTGATGATTGATAATATTATGGATTTGGTACTTCATGTCATTTTTTTGTAGGTTAGGGTCTTCTCCGTAGGTATCAATAGCAAAATAAATTAATAAACAATTAAAAAATTATAATTCATAAAAATAAAAATTATATTTAAAGTTTTTAATTTAAAAATCAAAATTTTAATTCAATACTATTATTATTGTTGTTATTAATGGAAAAATATAAATAATATTATTAATATTAAAATTGATATTATATATTTGTTACTATTATAATATAAATAATAATTTATTATAATTTATTTAATTATAATAAATAAAACACACTTAAAAATAATAGAACTATTTAAAAATACTAATTTATATAACAAACTTTATATTTAAATTTTATCATAAACATTTAGATTTAAACAAAATCTATTTTTTATTAATAGGTCATATTTTAAAAATTAAATATAACTTGAAAAGGCTTTAATACTATTATTGTTATTATTAATATTAATAATATATAAGTATTAAAATAATAACTTATGGTTAATATTAGTATTATGTTTAGAATTATCATCATCATCATTATTACTAGCAATCGCATGTGTACAATGCAATGTGAATGCCGAATGGTATATGTTATTTGATTTAAAGGGATAGTTATTAATTTTGTAGTTGATGTTGATAAGGTGTGTGATTGATTTTGTAAGTGTAGAAATATAGATGAAGCATTACATTTGAAGGTTGTATCTCTACATTTTAAATTTGTTACAACCTGATCATAAATCAAATCTGCCAGGCCACTTGTGTAGGAGTAATGGAAATACCCAGAGACTTCCGAAAGAAACAAGTGTAGGAGTAATTAAGATGCAAAGTATTTATCTAGAATGATATATAGATCGCATCATATTCAAGTAGACTGAAAAATCCGTAGATGAACGAATGGTTGTAGCGAAATGGCAGACATGAGTAAACATACATGAGCCCATAGTCTTGAAAAAACAAAGAAGTACATGCCAAATATGTCAAACGGTTGCTAGGAAATTATTTCGCTAATTGTTTTGACAAAAAGGATGTTTGTGATGTTGAATGTGACCTTTGTAGACCAATTCAGTTTTGTTTATTATGGTTTTTGGATATCAACAATTAATTGATGAAATTAATAGTAGTTGTTTTTTAAATAGATCGGGTTCCAGAGACTTTCTTCTATTGTTATCAAAATATGTTTGCATCTGTTTGGGTTGAATAATACTATTGTGCATAATTACTGAGACTAATCATCACAACATACCCAATGAGAATTGGATTTTTAGGCTATAAATACTCTGTGAAGTTGAAAGTGAGGAACATTCTATTTTATATTTCCTATCTAATATGAAATTTAGGGGACATATATTCTTTATTTCATATATTGTACAAGGAAATGGATAATAAGAGCCATCTTCTATAAGACCGAAGGACCTCCTGATGATCTAAATTATGACATTCAAATTGTAAAATTTAGATAAGAGAAATACTATCATCTTTAGAACCATCCCATAAATACATATCTTGGTTTGGAACTCTCAATGTGAAAGAAGCCAAACCAGATTTGTCAAGAAATACTATCATCTTTAGACCTCAAACCTTATGTCCCATGAATACATGTCTTCATGTGGAACTCTCATTGTGAAAGAAGCGAAACAAGATTCATTGAGAAATATTGTCATCTTTAGAACTCAACTCTTATGTCCCATAAATACATATCTTGGTCTAGAACTCTCAATGTGAAGGAAGCCAAACCAGATTCATCGTGATAGCTAAATTATGTCTTCATTGAATCCACAAAAATTGTTTGTGGCTTCACAGAGCAATAGACTCCAAAAACACCACAACCTTAGGCCTTCAAACTCATTGTTGTACTTGTTGGATCAGACACATATGCACTAATAGCTCCTCTAGAATTGAACATTCTGATCAACCCAATAAGAGAAAAGGTGATGCCATTGTCCAACTCCTGCATTAAGTTAAATTGATACGCTTCAGTTGAAGATATCATTTTGTGTTTGAATGCTAACGAAAAAATCAAAAAATTATATGGAAAATAAATATCAATATTTTAGAACTCAAAACATAGCTTTTCATATTAATACAGATAGTGAAACCTTCACTGAACTTGTTATTGGCTACTACCCCTGAAAACACAACTATGTTTTGGTATACCACATTAGATTGGCATTCTTACAGGTCAATAAACATAAAAATAGAAACATGTCCAAAACACAAAAATGTTGATTTTCTAAAAACTCTTGGAAATGGAACAACACATAAACATCCATACAATAAATTATAAAATATAAATATACATTTAAAAATGCATACATAATAATCATTTTAGTCGATAAAGTTTTAAAAACACTTTAAAAATATAGTTATCACAAAAGTTTTAAATATTCAACATACGTAAAATTTCATTTATCTGTGTGACATATCATGTTTTATAGAGTTCAAAGAGGCTGAAATGTAAAATATTCAAAATAATAAATTTCTTTAGTGTGTTGATAAAATTTACAATGTTAAAAATGTTTTTTGCTTTGATTAGGTTTTTAAATTTCATTTTGTGTTTGACTATTGGTAGGGGGTGGGTTAAGGTAAGGGACATCAAGGTAGTATTAGTTTTTATTATTTATTTATTTATTTCAAATGGATATCTTACTACCTTTATGAGAGTATAGGACATAATCACCATTCCAATTTTCATCTGCAATCTTTGGAAAATAATCCACATCCTTTGGGCGAATGGTAGCAGTATTAGTTTTGGATTGGAATTCATGAATCAAATTCTTCTTATCAACCTGACACCATCCAACATGTTGACAATTAAAGACGCCAAGAACTCCAGTGTGCTTGTTCAAATTCCAAATTTTTAGTAAGTTGCAAGGAAAAGCACACACCAGAGAACATAATAAATCTTGAATGTCCCCAAAGAAAACATCATTTAATATTACTCTGAGGCACCTAATCACAAAGACATTCTACAAAATATTACATAATAATTTTCATCACAATAACCAAAGTGAATGGAGGGCAATGTGATTGGCCCCGAGAAGCTGTTATTTTCTAAGGTAATGAGATCAGATTTTTTTAATAAAAAATGTGAGGAAGGTTCTGATTCCTTTGAAGGGTTGAAAATTTTCAATTAAAGTGTGAAGAGGAGTAACTTATACAATTTGAAGGAGACAATTTGCAGTGCCAGTAAGTGTAACAAATGGTGCAATAAAGTAGTGTATTGAAAGAGCTTATGTAATATGATGGAATGCATCTAATGTCCATTTTCTATAACTGATCAATGACACATGCTCTACTTTCCTTGAAATATTATTATTAATAGAATGAATTCACTTAGTTCTATAAATTGAATAGAACATGTTCAATCATATAATCTGGTTTGGGAGTGCTTCATGCTATGCAGGATCTTCACTCATATCAAGCAAGTGCTGGCATTGATAGTGTCTTAGTAGATGCAAAATTAGCTTGGGCATACATTAGTAAGTCGAGCTTTTAACATATATTTACATTGTGGTGAGTACAATTACCCCGGACTATAACATACTTCATATGATGTTTATCCTTTCAGTTTGACATACTTAAGATCAAGAGAGGTCACTTGATGTAGTAGCATACACCCATAGAAGCATGGTACTTGAAATGTTCTTGCTTTCACAATAATTTTCCCATTGAGTTCTATTAGTTATATTCTCATCCTCCTAACTATGATTGGGAAATCTACGATTTGAGATCTAGGCTTTATAAATCTCAAACAACCTCAATACATAACATTTAATCTCAAAGACTAATTACAAGGAATTAGAGACAATAGATAGGGTATTCATTGTTGCATGCATGTTTTTCTATGTAACTCTGTGAATTTGACTCAATTGTCTTCTCTGCTCGAGACTTCATGATTACAAAATTGAATCAGGTAATTAGACTCTAATATATATCTGTTATCTCAACTAGTATTCTGTTTAGAATCATCATCATCATCATTATTATTATTATAAGATAATAATTTAATTAATTTATTATGATAGTTATAATAAATTATTATTAATATAATAATAAAATCTTAATATCTTAATATTTAGATTTATAATAGATTAAATAATAGGTTTGCTTATAAAATATTAAATATAATAACCTTTATAATTAATATATATAATAGAAATTAAATTATTATTAAAAATTAAATTTAATAATAGTATTATAATAATAGTAGTAATAATAATACTAATAATACTAATAATAATAATAATAATAATAATAATATCTTTCATGTCTTGGCCTCCGGGAGTCGATCCATGTTTTTACCCTATCTAATAAAATTCATTAAAAAAATTAATATTTCATATTTTGAATTTATTTTTACAAATGTAAATATTATTATTATTTGTTATGTTTGAAATAATCATAATCATGATAATAATCATCATAAATATAATTGTAATAATTTTATTATTAAAATTAAAATAATTATAGTTATTATTCACATTAGAATTATAATTAAAATTATTACAATTGAAACTTTAATTATTACCATTATTAAGGTTGTCTGTTAGTGTCTACGATGTCGCACGTAGGCTTTGCATGTCTAATGAGTGTTTAAGGTGGTTTATTTATTTAATGGCATTCTCATCATCTATAGTGTTCTATATTTATTATCTATGGTTTACGGTTAATGATTTCATACGATCATTCATGTTATTCAAATGAGTGTTCAAGGTGGTTAATTTTTCCATAACGATTTCCTCACCTGGTGTATAGAGCTATGTGTTTGGTGTTCAGATTTTGCGGTCCACAATGTCACATAAGTGTGCATGTTTGATAGGAAAATTAAACCCTAACCACCATAAACAAAACTTTAACATGAATGAATCCATAAACCCTAATGACCAATGTAACTTGTAAAGAAAACACTAAGTTTGTTTAAGACTTTGTGTTGTCAATTAGTCTTCCTTCATTGCATTAGGAAGGTTCCGAGGTTTGTGCTACTTGTGTTACGTGTTGAAAGTTTATGTTGAGTGTTTAGGTTTTATGATATTGTATGTAGGGTTTTGTGTTTATGGTTTACAATTTATAGTTTACGATGTCATATAAATTTTTCATTGTTATTCAATGTGAGAAATTAGTGTTTAAAAACCTAATGTCATGTTTACATTTAGGGTTTGTGGAAAAGATTGAATGTATAATGTTTAGATTTTGTATTTAGAATTTTGGTTTATTATTTATGATTTACTATTGTTGTTAGGTGTTTAGTGTTGAGAATTCATGTTTAGCTTTTATGAGTTGCATATTCAATACATTGTTCTAAGCTTGATATGTCTCATGTTTAAAATTTCGTACAAAATTATCTTCTTTCAATACCTTCATCATCATTTTCATCATCATCATTATCACTGTCATTGTTTTTATCATCATTGTCATTGTCCTCATCATCATTGTGGTCATTCTTTTCATTTTCATAAATAAATGCGTCATCATTATTTTCATTTTCATCATCATCATAGTCATTTTTACCACCATTGTCAACTTTGTCACACCCACAATTTTGACATAAATGCAAAAAAAAAAATGATTTTTGACTTACATTTCTTAATACATGACATCACATGGGATAACTTATGATAAATCTACATCACATAAGACATTTACACAAACATGAACCCACATATATATAGCATGAAAACACATGATGCACAACAAGCCACATTTTCCCAAATGAAAAAGCACAACATAATGATTCAACTACGGTATAAGCTTTTAGATAGGCACTTTCCACGATATAAAATTTTCCTAGTTACATATTATTTAGAATCCTATTTCATTATTTAAATAATACTTAACATGCGACCCTTCATTCTTCTTTAACTATATTTCATTTAAAATTTTACTTATAATCGTTCCATTTATTTTTCTTGTTTCCCTTATCACAATTAGTTTATATAGCTTTGATTGTTAATAGGGACATTTAAACCCACATGGGTCTCCAGTACTTGTCATAAGAATTCATTTCTGGAGAACATGTTTACTTAGTTTGCAATTTACCTTCATCGTAACAAGGAGGCTCACAGGAACTAAAAGGAAGTTTATTATGTCAAGATTGGATAGATTTTGTGTTCTTTTCATAGCAGTGTTTAAACACTAAAGTTACCCTCTTTTCATTTTTAAGTTATTACAAATAATTAGGTATTCTAAGTACTTAACTTAAATACTTAGTTTACATTGTTTATGATACACAAAAGAGTGTCTACATTGAGTCTAGGAATGGGTCTAAAGTTTATCCTTACACCTAATCCATCATCTTAAGAAAATCATTATTGATAGCTTAGAGTTAAGAATAGATTTTGGCGATAATCAAACTCCTTATTTGGCCCTAGGTTTCATCTATTTCCATCTATTCCCAAGGTTTCTACTCCCTACCACAAATCAAATTAGATTACTGACATACTTAACTCATAAGACCTTCAAATAGTCCAAGGTATTCCATTCCCGATGCTACATGATCATTATTTCATTTAGCATATTTATCTAACCACATTTATATATACTAGGTATGTGATCATGCCCTAAAGTTGGTCTACACATTTGTGTAGGTTTCTTTATCACTAGTGAGACTCTCCTTTACTTCATTCATTTTAATATCACATTAGGAATTTTAGATGCTTGATATTGTCCATGGGTATACAATTTTTCATAAACATCATTTCGTAGTTTAATCTCATTTTCCCTTATTCGATTACAGATCACGTGGTTACTTTGGTCATGTGTCGAATCATTTAGAGAAGTTGTACTTCATATGAAACTAAATCTACATTTATGAATTCCCATCTCCAGGTAGTGTGATTCCTCATGTATGATTCATTTTATTGTCCTTAGGCAACTCAAATATTACACACGATTACAAGTGGGACATTCAATAAAATTTTACGCATTTCAAAAGCCTTCTAAAGCAATATTTCCAATCATTGGGTAACCATACATCATAGTTTCTTTGACCAATAACATCATGGGAGGTCACAAAATATATAAAAATCATTAGCACTCCTATCTTTGATTATTACGATGGTTATAATAGTTCTAAATAGAAAATTCCCAAATTCATCTACTATGCTGATTACATATACTATACATAGGAGTTATTTTGAAATCAATTTTAACATAATACATCAACTTATTTTACTCAATTGGACAACATATTAAAGTACAACAAGTAGGGAACTATTTACACATTTAAAAGTGCACCTAAGTACAAAGTAACAAACTTTCCCAATAAGCTAGAAATATCATTATCATCACATAAAAAAATAAATAACAATTATAAAACTTATACAAATACATTTTTTTCAAGATCACATGTTATTATGAATACATTAGTATGCCCCACTTTTTTGGTATTACTGGTACTTGCATCGATCACATGGTTAGACAAACTATTAGCATGACATCTACCCAAAAATCACATAATTCATGATTCATAGTTTTCCATTTACATGATTATAATACTTAAAATGAAACAAGAGAGATTCTGAGATACATTAATTTTTTTTTCATTTCATTTCCTAACTAGAGGGGGTGAGAAAGAGAGAGAGAGAGAGAAAGAAACACCATTTTTCGACAAACAAAATTTCTCAATAAAGCCATAACAAAGAGTTCCATACAATCATATATAAGTTTCTAAAAGGTTTCTCGTCGGTTATTTGACTTGGAGATGGTCTGCGGCTTTCTTTTGTAAATTCCTACTAGTGAAAAATTTCAAACTTGACTCAAAGGCTACGAAACTGCGTTCAAAAAATTATTTGTAATGGGCGTATGACTATAAATCCATCCCTACATGCTCTCTATATGAATGGAATTAGCTGGAGTTGACAGAGATTAGAATTGAAGAATAAGGCACAAATGGCAAGCACTTTTCCAGAACCACGGTTGTAATCGGGTTAGTTTGACCTAGTAAACTAGTTACCGAAGGCCTACAAAATCCCCTCATTAAAATAACTAGCAATAGGTTTGTCTCGAATGAAGGGTTGAAAGAAATTTTCTGTATAAATACTAGAGGTTTGAGAAGGTTGATATCCATTTCTATAATCAGGTCCAAAACGGAAAGCCAAAACCAAACCCAACTTCTAACCATCAACAACTACCAAGTGCGGTAAATGGGGTCAACAAGACTCTTAAGGCAGCTGCGGTAAATGATCAAACGATCGAATAAGGGAGTCGTACAATTTTTGTCGCATCTCATGATACTCAAGAACAAGTTCAAAATTTGAACTTTTAGATTGATGTTTCAAAGAGGTTTTTCATCCGTTGATGAAAATCATGATTTATTAACTTTTATAATGCAATGATTGGTAGGTTTAAAAGAGAACTCAAACTCAACTAAATCAATTTAAGGGGTTAGGACTATCTAGTATTTTTACTTAAGTTTTCATAACATATCAAAATGGGGTTTAAGGGTAAAATTGACAAACCAAAAGTAATCCTAGTTATGTAAAACATGAGGTAGATTTTAATGTTTGTACTACAAATTTGTTTTAAAAATAACCAAAAGTGCAATATTCCTTGGGTTTAAAATTTCTATTTCATTGTGAAGGAAAAATAAGAATACAAAAATTATGTGAGACAGGGATAAGAAAACCATGTCTATTTTGGTACCCATGTCTTTTGTAAATGAAAATCGGGATGTTGTATGAGGTGGCTAAGTTGTCCGGTCATTTGGTCAAATACTTCCCAAAACTTAATATACTACACCTTCCCACTTTATGCTTTGAAAATTTTGGCGAGTGGGAGTGAATTTACTTCTTAGAAATTTATGTGTACAGTGTAGTTGAAAATATGTAGTAGAGTTTACAAGGATGGGTTTTGTAGTAAGCACAATATGTGATGCTTATCCAACCAACTTCACTTTCTCTAAAAATTATTGTGCATAAACCCGAAGCAGAGCAAGTTGTACTTCCTTTAATAAAAGGGGTCAAACACTTCATGTTCCTTGTGTTTTCTTCCACATTTCTTCAACAAAATTTGTGCATATCCCTCAACCATGGCATTCTAGTACACATTTAGTAGTAGTTCATGAAGAGATTGTCGAGAAATTGGTATGGAGAATTAAATCCTTCATCCATCACATCCATAATTTACAAGTAGTTTACTGAAGTGGTAAATATCAATGATGGTTTTATTTTCTTACCCCATTAATATTATCCTATAACCTTTATTTCACTTTTGATGATGTGTTTTAATTTGAATATTCAAGACCCCGATGCGGTATTTTGGCTCGGGTAGACATAACAAATAAAATTATCAAGTTCCAAGTAGATCTCAAATTTACAATCCTCATAGCCCCTTGAAAGGTTATGTTACGCACCAAATAAGAGTTGAAAAATAATTACCCTTCACATGTGAAGTGGAAGGGGTAGGTGAACTTTTCAAATAAATAGGAAATTGAAACCACATAATCTATAAGAGAACACATGCTCATACTTGTTGTAAGTTTTATTGGAATTTTTATTATAAAATGTAGAGTTTCTCAAGCTATCCAACATGGAAAATAAGTTCAACTAGGCATATGATCAATTGTATGTGCATAAAGCAATAAATATCGCTTGTGTAATTTAAGTATTTACATCCCACATCCTCAAATCTGCATGTTTGCATGGAAAAAACAACACAAGAATCTTGTAACATAATTGGGGATTGTTCTGACATGCTTCATTAGAGTGGCTTGCACAGCCACCATACACTACTGAAACTCAACTCCATTCACAACCTGACAACATAGTTTATAAAGGTGAGCTATAAGGGGGTGTTCACATATGTGTTTACTTCAAAAGACCATAAAATGCCAAAAAAAGTTGCTTAAAGCCTTTTCAAAAATTCAACTCACTGCTTTGACATGCATCGACATCATACATGCCTTTGTGAGATGTATTACTTTGTCTATTATGAAAAATAGTCCAAATGCCTTGTGTATGCCACCCACGTCTCGAAAATAGATCTTCGTGGGCATAAGAGACACCTTTTCCAATTTAGAAAATACAAACAAAACCAATAAACTCTCATTTTAAGGTAGTTGAAACTCTGACATTACGTGAAATTTCTATTATAATTGTGCTTGATGTACACACAAAATCACACAATTGGGTATATTTCTAAGTCCGAAGAGCATACTTACATTCACATGATTCCTAAGAGAGAAAACTAGTAATTGACAATTATCTTTGGCCTCTTTACTTTCTTTCTTGTCTTCTTTCTATTCATTTACAATCCACATCCCGGTTTGAACTTCATTGGTTTATATTTCTTAACTCTTGACACCACCATCCAACCAAGATTCCAACCCTCTTCCCCTCTTGCACCCTGACCTTTTTATATTATCCACCTCTTTTATGCCTCTTTTATAATTTGCACATCTTTTTCTTATCAATAAGACTTTTAGTTGTACATTATGAAAATCAAACAAGGAAATAATATATATACAAAACTATGTGACCAAAATAAAGGACAAATCTCTACGCATCTACTATCACCACCTAAGGTTACATCCAAAGGAATAAAATAAAATCAAAGGCATTAATCTAAAATCCATTCAAGGAAAGGGACTACATTTTCTACATACACGCATAGATGGGGAAGTTCATTTTCCATCCACACATATATTTACATTAGTACATTTAACTATTTCTTGCTATCAAGTGTATCTTGCAAAAGGGCCTTCTAGGGAATGATTCTCTCTCTCTCTCTCTCTCTCTCTCACACACACACACACACACACACACACACAAAAAGAACTACATGGAGTCGAGGCGTAGTGTAATCCTTGTTCATAAGTTGATCGAGTTTGGTGACCACAGGGGTTAGTCTAACTCCCCATTTACATCCTTTCTTTATAGGATTTGATGTAGTTTGAAGGTTTTTCAGGTGTACATATATTTATAGGTAACGAGGAGAATACAAGAATCATCTAACGACCAACAATGACTATTAGCGACACCCTTAGGACACCGGAAAAATAAGGTGTTGACCACTTTTGCGGTAATAGGCGCCAAAAGTAGACTCTAGCACCCTAGGTACCCTTGACCTAGCCTAGGAGCCTTATTCCACTCTCATCCAAAAGTTCCAGGATTTTCTGAGCACAATTGCAAAAATATGCCATTTTTTCATCATTTTTCTAGTTCGAATCTGTCTGACATTAGCAGAAGTAAATAAAATAAGTCCTTTCCTTTCTCTCTTGTACTTATGGTTTCATATTTGTTTAGTTTATTTCTTGTGTCAAATATGTACTTAGAATTTTATTTATCATATGTGACTCTACTGATATCTAGGATTTTACAAATTGAATATCTGTTAAATCATTTGGTGAACCCATCTCATTCGAACACTCTTGGGTCTTCATTTCATCACTTCTTTCATTTTCCTAGGATCCTCTCATCATGGATATTTCCATCCATGATTTCTTGCTAGCCAATCTTGATTGTAGAGCTAAAATAATTTCTCTCTTGGCTAATACTCACATTCCTTCTACTACTCATCCAGACATAGTATATCATATATTCGTAGATGCATTTTCTTAATAACTTAATTTTCCATCTGATATAGCTGACAATCTTTATATTTATGAAAATGATCCTCCCCTATATATACAATATCGCATCTATAACATGGGTATTAAGTGGACTATAATTAATAATGGATATGAGCTCAATATTTGTACTTTATCACTCCTTGAGAACATCTTCCTTTCCAATACTCATGTTAGCCAAAATCCATTTATCCTCATGTATATGATTCTTCTATACATCCCCTCGCATAGGAACTATCATTTTACCTTTCATAGTTGGGCAAAAACCCATTCCTATGGTTTAATTTTTATTTATATCTGGTCCATTACAATTTGATTACTTGGTAGGCCATGACTTCACGCTATATAGGTGGTACCTTATACATTTCATTATTGTGTTAAATTCCTATGTGAGGGCTATGGATATACTATCATTGTTGATCATTATACATTCAAATATTTTTTCCTCACCTCAATCACTTGAATTTCCTTCTCCAATTTTCGCTACTTCTATGATTAAAAACTAATGGACTATAATGTTAAATTTCCTCCTCTCATAGGAACTATTGGTGCATTAGACACCCTCCCATCCACATCATCGTCACCCCCTTCTTCTACTAATGCTATGGTGCCTTTTTGGTGGTCATTACATATAGTGGATGCCACATCATCATCCTCTCACATACAACGTACATTGGTACTTACACCTTTCAAATGCACTCTTTTCATCAACGAGTTATTCACGGCTTCACATTCCATTTGATCTCATTTTTCGTGATACTCTTTGCACACACAATGGCTTGGCTTGAATAGGATGCAAATTTGTTGTTATGCTCCCTCTAACTCATTCTCATCACCTCTATCACCGACATGTCCACATCATTGTTGCTTATGGACTCCACATATTCCATTTATCATTATTTATTTGACGCACTTCTCGCACTTTCCCACTTACGCTTGAGTAATATTTTCTTAACTACATTGGTGGCACCTTGGATCCTTATCATATTGATGTAACCTTTTCCATGCCTTTTGGCCATGTTTCTATTTGCAATGATTCATTTCTCAAATATACAAAAATATTACTCACTAGTATGCGCATGGTTTTCCACTACTACCTTTCCACGATGAAGAATATGCAATGATCATGTAAAATTTATGCCTGATGTCTCTTTACATGATCAACCTCACACTATTGCTTATCGGGTCTTTGGCGCTTCTCCATTTACCTTCAACCATGAAAATGATTATCTCTAGATGATGTTACTTTATTCTTCTCATTATCATATGCATGGGGGCATACCGATTATTTCCCCCTTCTTATCATCATCAAGTGTCTCTTATTTCTACTATTACGCTTTGTGCTTCATACTTCCTATGTCTAAACATTTATCATTAACAACTTCATACACTTTTGTATAATCATAACTCTATAATGCACTCTTGTGTTAAGGTTCACACTTTAATGTTGAAGGAATATTAAATCCATGAACCTCGCATCATTCACATCTTACATTTTTCTAGCTTCTATTCACATGACACACTCATTACCCTATGATGCGAGTCTAGTTGCATGGTTGATACTCGACGAATGAGGGTATAAATATGAATTGAATTTCACCTTATTCACTCTTTATGCTCTATGCTTTGTTGATCAATAATTATAGAGCACCATGTTGGAACATAATGGTTAAGTGGGATGGGCACCCCTTAATTAAATATGGCTCAAACAATATACTTTTGGTTAAATATTTAATAATAAGAAATATTTATATTTCTATTACTTAATATTAAAACCTAGGGATATACTTTAGGTTAAATATTTAATAATAATAAATAGTTATATTTCTATTATTAAATATTTTAAACCTTGGTGTCAACCATTTAGGTTTAAAAGGTGGGTTGAGATACATACCCGGTCACCTCATATAAGAGGACTTCAGGTCCTCATTTGACATATTGCAAAATATATATCATGTGTTTTTGCCCTTGTGATTAGGGTCTCTAAAGGAAGAGGTAATTTCTTTGGGTGTAAAAGGGTTCTCTACGGTAAATGTCACTTTTCACAAAGTGGGTTTTTACCTTTGGGTTTTCCACTATAAATCTTTGTGTCATTTGTTATTTACTTTTTGTAAGTATTTCTTTATTTGTTATGCAATATAGTGTGATGTTTATTGATTTAATATTGCATAGTTCATTAATATTATATAATTTAAGCGATTAAATCTGTAGTTAATATAATCCTCAAATTCTAACACACCATTCAAACCATTTCCCAATGACACAATCTTGTTCTATGGTTCATTCATGATTATTGAGGGGTATTTTATAAATGAACCTCATCTCATGTATACATAGCCGCTCGAGGGCAGGCCGCTCCTGTTACTTTCACTTTTCATTAAATTCCATCACACTCATTGATAACATACTACATATCTTGGTTGCACTTATTCTTTCTCACTTATGCTTACATGTACATTTTGTTTTACATGCAAGATGGATACTTAATATGTTATTATCTTTGCTTTATATACACATGCGCATTCGCTTGGTCTTTAGTTGTGAATTCATACTCTCTACAAATATTTACACACAACAATGATGCTCGACACAATATCCATTTCTAATCCCACCAAGTCTCTGGGGAATCTACCTTTCTACTCTCACACATTACGAGTTCTATTGTTTAATTATATACTACTACATATTCTTACTAGCACATTATTTTTCATTTATACATACACATTTTGACATACGTTTTATCTTTCTAATATGCTAATAGGTGCATCATGTACACCATTTTCTTTGCAGGACTATTTTCCATCATGGTTATCTGTTATACTTTGTATATAATTTTTTTCCTACTTGTATTCCATTATTTACTTAGATATGACCTATGTCTTGTCTAATCATTGTTTATACGCTTTTGTTTGTTTCATACCACGATTGTCTTGCTACGTTGTGGGTAATGTACCATGTATGCACCCCACTTTTTGCGGTCTACTTTGTCTTCACTATTGCTTGTTTACATTGTCTTCTATATGTATGCTTAATTTATTTTCACTAACACATACTCATAGCCACTTTGTTTGCATGTCCCTTGGTTTCTACCATGCGCATTCCCCCTTGTAAGGATATAGTTTTAGATCATCATTAGGTCCATATTTTTGGGCTGAATCCTCCTAGCGATGTCACATGCACCCCAAACAAGGAGAAAGACATTGGGTGAATCGGTCACCCTATAAAATAGCTCAAAGCTATAACAAAATATAGTTCATCATAGGATTAACATAGTCTATGAAGGCACGAAATGACCTGAGAATATGACTTGGATCCTTAGTTTAGCACAAAGGCCAACACCCACATGCAGACACTAACACTTAGGAACCCATGACCTTTCCCGGGTGCCTATGATGAGTGGGAAAATATAATTATTTTCTTAGATCAACACAATTCATAGTTGTTTTTATAGAAGTTTTCAAGACAAGAACTTTCGTTCAACAAGCGAGAATGCATTCTTTCTTCATTTATACACGAAATTAAACACAATACAAAGCATGATCGCACCCTCTGCGGTGGTGTAAAATTCATGAAGTAGTCATGGTAGGAAAGTAACACTATACGTATTTCCCAACACTCTTCTATCGTGGCATGAGATCGACCAGAAAACTCGTACTTGACATGAGATCACCCAAAACATTTGTTCTTCTACAAGAGTTTTGGACATTTTATTCTTGTAGAAATTTCTCATTCATAATGAAGTTAATACACTAACTACTAAAGAAACTAGAAACTCGAAATGATGGAGGGTTTATGTTACCTTAGATGTGATATGGGTGCTAGATGGTTGATTCTCGATGCAACTTGATATACCTACAAAACTGGAACAAAGATGGATTAGATAGATATATGTAGGGGTTTCAAAAATGTTGTTCCAGATTAGTGATTAGCTTCATAGTGCACATGCACCCCAAAATGACCTATAGATCTAATTTTCTAAGGCAATGTCATTTTGTGTGAATGCACAACATTGAGCTTTCCCAAAGTGTGGGACCTTTGCAAATGGAGAAAGCTCTCCAGAGAAGGTGGTTCCTCTTCCTAAACTACATGCCACAAGCTATTCTAGTGCAAGCAAGCTAATCTAATCCTAATCTAACTATGCCAAGGAGACAAGAGAGAGAGAGAAAAGAGGGAAAAATAGAGCCTACACTAAAACGGTGATACACCGTAGAGAAGGAAAATGATGAACATCTCTCAAAACTGCCATTGAACAAGAAGAGGTGAGCAATGGAAAGGATGGAAAAGTGCATAACAAAACCAAGGATAAATTTCACACAAAAATGTTCCAAAATACATGAACACAGCTCCAAAACCTGCAATGAACATTCAATCATGCATAAATACCTACTGATGAAGAGAGGCTGATAAGAAGAGAGGCAAAGCGAGCAAGGATGGACAAATGCATCACAAAACACGTTTTTATTGCTCTAGAAGTTTACACAAAACATCATTTCATTGGTAAGAGGAAAAAAATTCCATTACAGAGTAAGGGAGGAGGTTCAAACTCCATTTTTGACCTTGGGGAAGAAAAGAAGGGAGAGGTAGAGAAGAATGATGAACAACCTTTACAAATGAGCCAAAATTGGCTTTTAACCATCAAACAAAATGAAAGAAATGTGGAAAACGTGGGCAAATCAAATTGAAACTCCAACCACCAAAAATCCCTCCAATATCACCTAAAAAGTGATGGGCTTCATGGACAAACCCATACACCAAAGTACATTGCTCTGCAGAGCAAGAAAGAGGCCCATACTTCATTAATTTTGGTGGTTGGGGCGTTTTCTGCATTTTTTACATGCCAGAGACGTTTTCCTATTTTTCTCCTATAAATATCCATCAAAAATAAAAATTTAACCCTCCATCATGTAGAGGATTTCAACAGCTTTCCAATGATATAAAGAACACAAAAATCTGAGCTTGGGATCGAAAGTTATGCCCCTTTGAAGATTTAGGGCAAAAATAGCAATTTTAGGGCAAAAATCGGGTTGGTGGGCGAAACTTGAAAATTTTCCATTTTTTGAATTTGGGAAAATGTCCCAAGAATTCCTTGCACCCTGTCACTCCTCTGCCATGTGGTGCTTTCCCATTCGCTGATGGAAACGTGGGCTCAAACCTCGCTTTTCCCCTTTGATTTTTTTATCGGAAACATTCCCAAATTTTCCCTCGTGCTCCGTCGCTCTCCGGTGACACGTGTCAGCTTCTGGTTGCTTGGTGGGGCACACTTATTTTTCTCCATTTGTGCCTCTATCGCTTTGGAAAAAAACCAAAGTTTCCTCCACACCTCCGACTCCCGCCACTATCATGGACACGTGTCGCTTCCTCATTGGCCGTGGGCCTTCCGCAACTTTTTCTCCATCCTCCTCCATGGGCCAAAATTTCCCTTTGCACCCTTTTCCCTCTTTGGAAAATTTTCCAACTTACCTCCACCGGCCCGACCTCTGCTGCCACGTGGCACCTTCTCATTGGCCGTGGGCCTGTCAAGGGAAAATTTCCCCAAAAACTCTATTGGGCCATAACTTTGAAATATTTGGAGTTAAGAGGAAACTTTTACCTTTCTGGAAAGGGGAAGAAAAATCCTATCTAATGGAGCCATTTCCAGAAACTCTTGAGTGCTTGAAATGTGTGAAAATTGAAGTTGAAGAAAAATGTAAAGGGAAGAATGAAGGCAAGTTATCCAAAATAAGCAAGGGCTCATTTTGGATAACAATTTGGTGACTCTCAGGGGTCATCTTCCTACTAGATGAATGATTAGTGGCCTTTGAAGCATCCATTGGGCATGGAGTCAAGCCTGATAAACTAATTCTGATCTGAACTATGAAAATCTGACCTCTGAGCCACTTGGAAACCCACTTTGAAACTTGGAGTGATCTTCACCAAAACCCACCTTTGAAATGGATTATGCAAGAGCAACGCAACATCACCAAAAAAACTATGTACAAAATTGGAAATCATACATACCCCAAGTGAGATATGCAGAGTGTGAAAAGAAATTCTTTTACTAAAAGAAAACCTACTTACTCTACTCTAACTTGAAGCAAAGGTGAGCTAAATAAACCCTGTAATTGGTTGTGCAAAATAGCTTCCTTTCTTCAAAATGGGCAGCCATGCAATTGATTTGGAGTTGATTATGGCTACTTGGATGAGTGGAAAATCAATAAGACGCTGGTATTCTACCCAAATTAGCAAGGTGTCAGCTGAAAGCAAATTGAATACCTATTTTAGTTGCTCTGTATTTGGATTGAAGAGGTGTGGCAGCTGATCTTTGATACTTTGTAGCTCATCCTCATGCTTACAGTATGCATGACTGGTTATGACTTCTCCTTTGGCTCCAATGAAGCCAAATACCTTATTAGGCAAGGTCTGATCCATTTGATATGCCCGTAGCTCTGATTTTCAACTCCAAAAATGGAGTCTTCTTATAGACCTTCTTGAATGGATGGTGTGGAAGAAATGATGGAACTCTTCTGATGTTTTCCTTCCTCTAATGAAGAACATGGAAGATTTAAATCTTCCAATCTTGATTCCAAAGAGCTACTATAAGATGCAGGCTACTGCAAATGAAAGTTATCCTCCATGAAAATAGGCTCAAGTGTTTGGAATGTGGATGATGAAGGAGAAAATGGTGTGATTTCAACCGGTTCCTCTTCATCAAAACAATCCTCCAATCTGACAGATAAACTACCTCATTGTTGTCCTGCTGCAAATGTTCAACCTCTCCCATGGTGTTCTCTTGATTTGTAACTTGATCACCATGGTTTCTTTCATCCTCCAACATTGAGTTTGAGAGATCAAACTCTTCTTCAGCACTAGAACTTGAGAGAGATGAAGTAGAAAGAAGAACTGAAGGTTCTTCTATAGCCTGCTTTGTGCTCAAAGCCTTTAGATCTGCACTTTTCTCCCCACAAGCTGGAATGTGCTCCTCTTCTTTTGGATTTGGAGCAGCTTCTCCTTCCTCTATTGCTTGAAGGAAATCTTGCTCTTGATTGAACTCTTCCTCTAGCATGAAGTTTGTCAAGTCAAACTCTTCAATCTGCTGCTCTAGAGGACAAGTTGGGGCTGCAAGATCTCTTTTAGAGCTTTCCTCTTCAATTTTTGATTATGCAACTTGAATTGGATCAAAATCTTCTTCAAGTAGAGTGCAAACATGGACACTAAATTCTAAGAAAATTGATTGTTGATTTGCCTCTTATTTTTCTCCTCTTCCTTCACAACAAAATCAGTCCTAACCACCACTTGTTCTTCAACCTTTACCTCCTATGTAGGCTTCACTCAGAAAAGAATTTTCTCAATCCCATATGTAAGAGCCAAACTTACTAAGCTCTTAATCATTCTTTCTTTGCTTGGTTCTTCCTCTTACTGTCCTTCATGACTGATTTTTGTAATTTCTTCTTCCCAACATGGATTTTGGAATGTAAGAGGAGGGGTGGGTTGTGACTCAACCATTTTTTCATTTGTTTTGCGGTGGTGGAAGAGATGAAACTTATTGTTTCCTTGGAGTGGAAGGTATTTATTTTTTCTCTTGTGGAGGGGATTTGGATTTGGAAGGGAAAAGGATAGAAGAATTGAGATGAGGTGGAAGACTAGGAGATGGAGAAATGGGATCAACATTTGGGGCAGCATATGGGAAACTTGAAGCTTGACACTACTGAAATGATACAGATTGAGAAAGAGGAAAAGAAAGAGTATGAGATGGTGTGCTTACCCATTGACAAGGTTGCTGAATACTCCTCTCATACACCTCTATTCCCTCAGTCCAATTTTCAAGTAATGGCAGCGTTGCAATCATGAATTCAAGCTTCTCTTGAGGGTTGTAATGCCTTGGAAAAGGTCCCACCCATGGACAAGGTGCTCCACAACCTGATTCCAAATGCTTTCATTTGTGCTTGAGCCCTAGATTGCACCATGCCAATCTCCATTTTTTGGATTTTCTCCAACAAATCAGCATCTTGCATTTGATTGTCTTCATTGTTTGCATACTCCTGCTCTTGGAAAGAACCATAGCCAAACTGATTTTGCACTTGCTGCTCATATGGATATGCATACTAATTTTGAATTTGATCAAAATGCTGATTTGAAGGAGTTGTAAAACATGTTGGAGGTGGAATATACTACTATTGTAAATGTGAATTCCATGATGGAAATGAAGTCATGATTGCACAACTTCATGAAATGAAAGAAGATGGAAGAGATGGAAGGAATAATGGATGAAAAATGAATGAAAATGAATGGAAAGAGGGTATGCAACTTTAGATATGGGTTGCTTACCAAATGTGTTGGCAATTGCCTCTAAAGGCTGAAATATTCACAGGAACACACCAACCTGGTAAAAGATGAAAATGAAGACCTATAATGTCCCAATGGGTGTGCCAAAGCGTAAGTGCAAATTCATAAAGACCCCCAAGGAAATGACCTATGGATATGCTTTTCTAAGGCAATGTCATTTGGTGTGAATGCACAACATTGAGCTTTCCCAAAGTGTGGGACCTTTGCAAATGGGGAAAGCTCTCCAGAGAAGGTTGGTTCCTTTTCTTAAATTACCTACCACAAGCTATTCCAATTAAAGCAAGCTAATCTAATCCTAATCGACTATGCCAAGGAGACAGAGAGAGAGAAAAGAGGGAAAAATAGAGCTTACACTAAAAAAAGTGATACACCGAGAGAAGGAAAATGTTGAACATCTATCAAAACTGCCATGGAACAAGAAGAGGTGAGCAATGGAAAGGATGGACAAGTGCATCACAAAACCAAGGATAAATTTCACACAAAAAATGTTCCAAAACTCCATGAACACAACTCCAAAACTTGCAATGAACATTCAAACATGCACAAATACCTACAATGAAGAGAGGCAAGAAGAAGACAAGAAAAACGAGCAAGGATGGACAAATGCATCACAAAACACGTTTTTATTGCTCGTAAGTTTGCACAAAACATCATTTCTTGGTAAGAAGCAAAAACACCATTACAGAGCAAGGGAGGAGGTTGAACTCCATTTTCGACCTTTGGGGAAGAAAAGAAGGGAGAGGCAGAGAGAAGAATGATGAAAAAACTTTAGAAATTAGTCAAATTTGGCTTTTAACCATCAAGCAGAATGAAAAAATGCAACCTAAATGGTAAGATGAAGGGTATTAATTAATTAATAGGAATTAATTAATTAATAAGAATAAGGATTAATGTGGATGAGATAATTGGGCATGTAAGATGTTAAAATAATTAATTAATTAATGTCTCTTAATTAATTAATGAGGATTGGGAGGGAATTTAATTAAATAAGGGGGATGATTGAATAAATATGTGCACACAGGTGATGAGGGTATAAATACCGAATTTAGGTATCTACATTTTGAATATTTTTGTTGAGTGGTTTGGGATAGCAATTCATGAGACAAAAATGATGAGAATTGGATTAGAATTGATGATGAGCTCCCCTCAAATGGGGGATCAATGATGTCAATGGAAATCAATGACATGTTTAAAAAGGTAAATGATAAAGGGTGGGTGGGTGATGAAAAGATGGGTGAAAGCATAACTAAGGCAAGATGCCCCAGGAAAAAGTATCGCAATAATGATGAAAACTATGGTGGTGACTCCAATATCACATCGGTAGGGAAATTTTTTCCCTCAATGAAGAAAAACAATAATGTTCTATAGACCAGTGCGTGGGTGAAGATCGAGTGCCATATGGATGCAAGCCAGGATGACCAACGGGTCATAAGAAAGTCATCAAAGTATGTAAAAAGTATGTGAAATACTTCATACATGAGGAATCAAGTGACTAGATATGTGTCCACAAGGGGACGAAGATGAATGATATGGTGCCCAATGGGACACGAAAAAAGGAGGATAATGTAAAATGAAAAAAAAAAAGGATGAAGTAATATGCCCCAAAGGGGAGAGCATGACTAAAAAGACAAAATACAAAGGAAAAGTCAAATATGCCCTATGTGGGGAAAAGGTATGGCTGCAAAGGAAAAAAGGAAAAAGTATGCCCCAAGAGGGGTAAAGGATGGCCACAAAGGTGGAATTTGATGAAAATAATGGTGCCCCAAGGATGAGCATAAATATGGACACAATAGTGGACTTGATATAATGAATGTAATGCCTAAATAGGAAGATGAATATGGCCTCAAAAGAGGACTTCGTGTGTGGATTAGATAGGATTATAAAATAAAATGCCCAATAGATGAGTGATTATAGCCATGAAAGGTGGACTTCGGGAATAAATATGATTAACATGCCTAAAGGAAAAAGAGATGGCCAAAAATATTGACTTGAAGAGTATGTATGCCCTGGAGGAGTGATTATAGTTGAAAATGTTGTATGAAAAATGCCCAGGGAAAATAGAGATGACCACAAGTGTGGACTTAATGGTCAATAATAGATGATGCCTTAGAAAGGGATGCAAGAAAGAGGGGAGAAATCCCAAAATGGTTACTACTAAGGCCATTTGACAAAGAATGAGGAAAATCCATGACGACCCAAGGGGGTTGACGGTGACCAAGTTTCGAGTGGGCTATACAAGCACGAGGGAAGACAATGTTCATTTTCACGTGCAAAATTAACGAGAGAGAGAAAAGAAAGGTAAGAGAGATTGGGGAAATGGAGGTCATCGTAGTGTGAGGAAATGCCAGAGGGTGTGGAGGATGGTGATTAACAAAAATCACGCTGGTTTTTATCTAATTTCATGTTTTATTTTTATTTTTACATTTTGTTTTGTAAAAGGTGGATGATACCAAAGGTGGTCGGTGGTGACCTAGATGGCTTGGACGTTGACTAGGCCCTAAGGCACATCAATTTACCTTAAGATTCATCAACCCAACCCGTGTCGACATCGACTAGGGATAGATTGGCTAAAATTGATTTAGAAGGACTTTAATGCACTTTGGGTGGATTTTTGGATTAGAGGCCTAATGAATGCATGTCTTGTTTGTGATTGCAGACTAGAGAGACCCTATATCTAAGAGATCAAGTGAAAAATCTATATGAGAAGATCAGAGGGGTTATGATAGATGTGGAGTGGGATCATCTATCCGCGGTTTGACTAGGAGGATTTAAACATTATCATAGGATCCCACGGGATGTGGGGATTATGATTTCTTTTGTTGAGAGGTGGGATATGTACACATGTAAATTTTGGTTCAGGATAGGGGAGATGACTATCACCCTACGGGATGTTTATCAAATTCTCATATTGTAGATACTGAGGGGGAGTAGTTCCCATAACTAGCGATGATAGATTGGTAGTTTTAATGCAACTATTCAGATTTGATGATCCCTAGATCATATTTTCTTTAGGGATTTTACATATGAGTTGAGATATGATGTTGAGGTACCGCACAACCATTTGATCTACATGGTTGTGATTGTCATGTTGTGTTATGCTTTTCCGGACTCAAGAGGATCTCGGTTTCCTTGGCGCCGACTCATGTAGTGACCAATATTGTTGATCACCGAGTATCCTTTCATTTGGGACCTCCTTGATAGGTCATATTTACCATGATTTATCTTGATACGGGGTGGGTAGGTGTTCGTGGGGTTGATGTAGGATTCTTTCTACACTTACTGGGCCTATGAGCATATTGTTATGATTAGGCTTTTAGGGCTTCCATGGGTTACATGAGACCATATTCAGTTAGATGTGGGATTTATGAGATGGATGTTCAATCACGCCTTCAGAGACATGGGCAAGAGAGGGGTGGATTGGTACGTAGATAGACTTGTAGAGTTAGATGTTGATCAGATTAGGTGGTGGTGATATTGGGATTTCCTAACTTTCCTAGTTTAGATGTGGAGCAAGTGGGGATGAGAAGGACAAGATGGGTGCATGGGAGATGACTGGAGATGATAGAGGTTGTTCAGTTTGAAAGGGTGAGATGATAGTTTGTAGTCATTTAGTCAGTGTCTCATGATCCAATTTTGTACAGGAGGGAGGAGCTAGATAGATATCTACCGAGTCCTACTATGGAAGACCTGTTGGAGGAGGAGGCTGTGTCATGGGATGATGATGACGATGTTAGAATAGGAGAAGGATACTCTAATTGGAACATGAAAACATGGGTAGCCTTGGTGGTTGAGGAGGAGATAGCGAAGAAGGAGGTTGAGGGTAAGGTGGCTCCATGAGGCAGTGGAGATGGAATAGGAGAGGTTCCGAGAGGTGGCACACTTACGCGACGAGTTAGATATAACCTTGCAGTAGCGGGATGTAGTCACTTAGGAGAGAGACCAAATTATTCAAGAGAGGGACCACTACCGCAGGAAGAGGGAGGTCTACTGAGGCACATTCTACGGATATTTAGCTACTATTGTAGCAATAAAGTTAGCCAACGGTGTTCAGGAAACACCATGGGGATCGGTACAAATGACACCCATGGCATGATTGGGATGGATAGGTACTTAGCATTGGCCACCGAGGCCAAATATTATGAGGACATTATGATCCATAAGCTACCTCACATACATCGAGATACTAGGAGCATCTCTAGAGGCAAGCGGTAGGTGGATTTGGGCCGTCAAGAGTATAACAAGTGTATCTCAGCCACGGCGATAGCAGCAAGCCAGAGGGTGGTGCTAGTGTGTAGGATTAAAGTGTTGTACCTACCCTAGAGGGAGAGGACTTGAGAGCCTTAGACATGCACATTAGCAATTTTATAACATTCATATTTGAGGGAGGCCACTAGAGGGACGTGATGTACTAATATACATTTTGATATATGATATATGGTTTTTTCATGGATAATCATGTTTTCATTATGTGATGTGATGGATTTTAATTTTGATGTGGTGTTGATTTTATATTATATGTCATGCTTTGGTGGCTTTTAGATTATATGTGATAGTGATCTTAGATTATATGTCATGATGATGTCTTTTAGATTAGATATGATGGTGATTTTAGATTGTATGTTCTGATGATGGATTTTAGATTAGATGTGGTAACAAGTTTTGTGTTTAAATATGATCATGATGATTAGAATGTATATTGCTAAGATGTGATGGAAACAAATTAATAATGAATGTGATTAATGATAAATGTGTTGTAAGATAGATAACATATAGGTGATTGAGATGAAGAAAGATGTGGTGAAAGAAAAATGTGATAGGATTAGGATAAAAATGTTTCACAATAGTGGTGACCTATAGGTGTGAAAAACACTACGTTATACAAAGGAATGCATGAGAAAAATATGCCTCCAACTACATTGGAGGTAAACAAAAAGGGGATCCAAGTAACGTAAGGCACATGCGACAAAAACTAATGCTAGAAAATAACCAATGATAGTTAGTCATTTCAAAGATCACAAGGAAGCAATGGATGAGATGATCTCATAAACCTAATGTTGACATGAAAAAGGGGTTTGAGATGAAACTTGTACAAGGAAAGAGGGTTCTCCAAAAGTGGCATTCCCTAAACTATGCCCTAGTTCGGGAAGGGAAAGAGAAAGCTGATCAATGCGGGAAGATTTCTTAGGATGCTAATAAAATAGAAGGTTGATCAATGCGGGAAGCCTTTAAATGCCATAAGGAGTATCCATCCTTCGAGGGTATGGTATAATTTATACAAAATGTAGATGGTAAGAATAATGTATGATAGTAGCTGTCCTTCGAGGGATTATTCTATTTATTTGATTTTGATTTTGATTTCATCCTTTTGACTTTTTTTTCTTTTTTTTGCATGAATAGTTTTCCTTCGAGGGATCATTATTTTTTGATAGTTTTGATTTTTGATTCAATAATCCAAGAATTTTAATTATACATGGGGGAGAGTTGGGACTAGCTAAGTAGACCACTTAGGATGGGATAAAGAGTGTACAAGAGACACCCCTAGACCCATTTGCATGGTTCTAATAGGTGAATTAGAAGGTGATGAATGTGATTATCATGAATTTATCACAAAAGGGAGAACCTATCCATAAGGAATATACTACGGGAAAAACCATAGTGTCCATATTTAAGGTCACCTCTAGGAAGTGACAAAATACCACAAAATTCCAAATCATCATGATGAGATATGGAAGGCACCGAGATGGAGGTATGATCTATAGAACCTACTAAGGACATATTGGTAAAAGTCCTAACAATAGAATGGTAACAAGTTCAATGCGTTAAGCGGTTCCACTTCCGGTTTACCATCAAGGGAGGCCAAATGATAGGCTCCCAAACCATACTTTGTATAATAACATATGGTCCAATCCAGTTAGGGGAAAATTTTTCACATTGGATCCTTGTAGGAGTGGTGTTATTCTAATAAAATTATGAGGCTACCGATGTTAACGTCACATTAACAATATGGGACAAGTGAAAATAATAGAAAGCACTACCTATTAGGAAAGAAAATGGTAGGCATTTAAGATGAATAAATGGCCCCTAGAGGAACAAGATAAATCATGATCATATGAGATGAGTTAAGTAAAGATTATGAAATAGGCATCGTAATGGTGGGTTTAAAGCCATGGTGCTTCCAAAGGGAAACATAGATATGGCCACAAAGGTGGTCGTAGGAAGAGGGGATGAAAGTATGATCGGATAAACCGAGCTAGATGAGATAGGATGATGCCAAATGTGGAAAGGAAATAATCCGTGAACAGACAAGTCCTAGAAAGAAGTTCCCCCAGTGTGTGAGGATGAATCGATGAAGATAAGAAAAAATACGCTAAAGGATAAATAATGGGGGAAGATTCTCCCCCAATAGAAGGGATGTGGATAGGATAGTGGATGTCAAAGGATATGGATGTCAGGAAGATGGTGTATTAAGGTGAATAGTATCAATGAACAAGGGAGGACCCTCGTCAAGAGGAGTGATGGGAGATGATGTAGATGGGTGAAGAGACTAAGGAATCGATAAAATGGAGATGTGGTAAAAGGTATTGAGTGTGTTATGGATGAAGTAGTAGATGGAGGAGAGCATTTGTCAAGGAGGTCCTCTCGCTCAATAAGATCATGGATAAATAATCCGAAGAGTCTTATAATGCTCAACCTCATGGCCCAGAGTGCGATAATAAGAAAAAATGCAATAGGGATCAAACCATGAGGGCTTCGGATGGTTTGGGTTGAAGGATCGATAAGTGAGAGGATGATGGTTGAAGTTTGAAGAAAATGTTGGAGGACCTCCACATATGATTCGATGTGGGCACTAGGGAATATTTTATAAGATGGTGCAGATGGTGATGATGAAGGTGGATTAGGTCGAGGTCTAGGTGGTCTAGAACAAGACATAATGGTGGATGATTTAGGTCTAGATGGCTAGATAATTAGAGGTATTTTTGATGAAGGGAATTTCCCAAGGAGGTAATTAGACTTTTGGATTGGTTGATTGGTTGCAATGGAGGAGGGGGTCCTAAGACAGAGGGATGAGGCCCCGGGATGGAAGATGTAGATTTGATATTGATAAGAGGGATGTCAATATTCTCGTGAAGATGCTTAAGGGATAACTGTGAGAGGATACTTAGGTTTTAAAGAATTGGATTGTTGAGGAGTTCCCTTTTCGGGGATGATAATGATTTCGACAGGATAGATCGAGAAGATGGGGTGTAGTTGATGGAGGAATTAATTTTTACATGTTTTCTTCAAGGGAGGATGGGAATTGGTTTGATGTGGGAATCTCTAGTCACGTGGATGAGATGGGAGGATCACCTATGGTTGCTGCAAGTTGAAGTTATCTCCAATATTTCTCAAATGATGTAGGTGATGTAAAATAAAAAGGAGACAATGGGGATGTGGTCACGATAGTTGATGCGGTAGGTATGGGAAGAAGCATAGAAAGAGGAACCGATATGGAATCTAAGGATGACATGATAGGAAAAGGTGGAAGAGATGTGGATGGGGAACATAGTCGATGTAGCGTTTTGATTAGATTCAAGTGTGGGATCAATAGTAGGAATAGATGTGGATATGGAAATAGAAAGGGGTGTTTGGATCATGCGATTAATAATGTCTATGTGAGATGGTGTAGATGAAAAATGGGTTAGGGTAGGGATGGAAGAGGGATGAGTGTCAAATGTGTTTATTTTGGGTGTCTCAAGAGGAATATAGGTGGATTGAGGAGATGTGACGGGTGTGATAACAAATGTGGATGTGGGAATGGTAGATGTTGGAGGAATGGATGATGTGGGAATGGGTAAAGAAATATGTGATAGTGATGTCAAGATATACTTGGGGTGGACTCATGGATGTGGAAGAAATAATCGTGGTGACAGTGTGTGTGGGAGAGATGTAGATAATGGTATAGGCATGATAGGTGTGGATAGAGAGATGGGTGTAGTCAAGGCTAGTGTGGATGTGGTAAGAGTAGGACTAGTTGTAGATGAAAGAGAAGTAGTGGAGGTTAAGGTGGTAGGTAGTGGGATCATGGATACAGTGGATGTGAGGATAGCCCTTGAAGGGGAGGTTAATATATATATATATATATATATATATATATATATATATATATATATATATATATGATAGGGGTAGATGATGAAAATGGTAAAATAGATGTGGGAGAAGATGTCTGATGTATGGTTTTGATTTAGAATGGGTTAAATTTATGTGATGAAGAAGGTGAAGATGAACTCGTTGGTGGGGTATTAGGAAATGGATGTCTGAAAATGTCATGTGGTGAAGATGGGATTGTTTGGGAGGATGTAGGAGCATGATGATAATTAGGATCATGGTAATATGATGGGAATGGGACAAGAACGTGAAGGTTTGATATAAAAGGATCATAAGGGATGTCCCTAGGTGAGACAGGTATGCCGGATGAAGGGGAGACATCATAAGGTGAAACATGATCTGTTGATTGATATCTATGGAGAAGGAATTCGCGGGTGGGGTTCTCGTGAGAAAAATCCATAAGTGAAGTGGGTATGGTGATATCGGATGACCCAGGAAGGGAATGAGGTAATGGAGAAAAAGATGGTGGGGTAGAAGCATAAATGGTGTGAGGCAATGGGGATAAAGGTGATGGGGATAAAACAGGGGCTACAAGTCAATGTGATCGAGAAGTAGAGGGCTGCGGTGGAGATAATCATAGATGGGACTGGAAGAAGGTATGGAAGAAACCAAGGGTTTGGATGGGGTCATGGTGGACTGTTGAGAACTGCTCGAGGAAATGTTTGGTTCCATTATTAAATAGACAAGACAAGCAAACAATTCCCTTTTTATGTTTTGATTAAGAATGTGAAAAAGAAAAGGGAGATGGATAACAAAGGACCTAGAAGAAGGAGATCTATGTTTGGTTTCAAGTAAGTTATGGCTAGGAAATGTATGAGGTGGCTTTCTATTGGGTGATCAAATCCCAATCACCATGGGAAAAGGAAGTGTTTTGATGTGTTAATTAATTTGTGTGGTTTAGGATGTGTGTGATAAATATGAGATGCAAAAGATTAAACTCCTATTGAAACTATATGAGAAAGCACGATGCAGAAAAGAAGGGTTATTTTAAATCGAAAACAAAGTATTATTTTTATGAGAACATAGACAAGAAGAGAAAGTACAATTCAAAAGAAAAAAAATAGGGAAAAAAGGAATACCTGCATAGAGAATTTACTATTTATATGCACTTTTAAGTGATGAGAAATCCAAATGGAGAACCTAACACACGCAAGTAATAAAGTGAAGCCTCACACCTGCAGTGTTCATAGAAAAAAATAGGATATAGAAAAGAAAGAGACCACCTAAAGGGGGTCCCACGGGCGTTCGGGAATGTTTTTGAATTTCTCATTTGTAATAAATTTAATGTACTAGTTACTAAATAAATTAGCAACTCAGAAATGATGGAGGGTTTATGTTATCTCGGATATGATACGGGTACTAGATGGTTGATTATCGATGCAATTTAATATACTGAAAAATGGAACAAACATGGACTATATTGATATATGTGGGGGTTTTCTGATAATTTGGTTCCAAGAAGTGATTAGCTTCCTTTCACGTATGTCAACCCTCTTTTGCTTAGAAAAAGTGATGTAAAGGATGAAATTGCAAAAACAAGAATATCACTGAATCTAGAAAGATGAAAGAAATTGATCTAAAAGATAATTAGATGACAATAAGCTGCGCAAATTTATTCTTACCTAGTGCAGGTCGACGACAACCTAGACTATTAAGAAGAGTCGGCGAGGGACACAGGAGGGCAGATCTAGGCGTAAGATGAATATGCGAGACTTGAAGGGTCGAATGCCAAATAGAAGATAATAAGAGCTCGTGTATGTGTGAGTGATCTAGGAGGAAAGAACCAAAGATAAAAAACCCCAAGAAATGGCTGAAAGAAACATTAGAAGAGATATATTTGACAAACTGAACTGGTCGATGACAATTTGACTAGGTCAGTGGCGAATATAGTAGAATTGGATAGAGCCGAGGATAAATTGACGAGAAAGACAACCACAAGAAAAAATCCTAAAGGGAAGGTTCTTTAGAGAAGATTTAAGTGTTGTTGTTGATGGTTTGAACCTGCAAGAGATTAGATATAAGAAATACCTAGATAATATGATAAAAGATGAATAAAGTAACACAATGATAACGATAAACCTCACGACGGTCAATCGTGAGCGATGTAAGCATGCTGAAATTTTTTCCAAAATATTTTGGATGTCTCAAAACTCCTCGATCACGAGGAAGGATGCTCATGATCGAGAGAGATTGAGAATTACATGCATCTAATGTTGAATACAAGGATTTTTTTTTTTTTAAGGGGACGAGGATGACTAGGCTCGGTCATCACCGATTTGTGGGGAAACCGTCCTCATTAGGCCTTATTTTCTTCTTTTGATGGGATTTTGGTGTTTTTAAATATTGGGTGAGTGCTTTAAAGCATGTAGGTGGGATTAGGTTGCTTGAGGATGAATTTAAGTTAATTAGGGAATAAAATAAATAGGAGAAAAGATTAGAAAAGCAAAGGGTTAATTTTATTTTGAAAGCATCCTAAATGGCAAGATGAAGGGTATTAATTAATTAATAAGAATAAGGATTAATGTGGATGAGATAATTGGGCATGTAAGATATTAAAATGATTAATTAATTAATGAGGATTGGGAGGGCATTTAATTAAATAGAGCATATGATTGAATAAATATGCGCACGTAGGCGATGAGGGTATATATACCAAATTTAGGTGTCTACATTTATATCCTTTTTACTCTCCATAGATCAAGTGCACACTTTACTTTTTACTACTTTTTCACATTTACATACTTTTACAGAGTTTTCATAATACATGACTATGAAGTTACTATTTTTCTCTTCTTTTTATAGGCCAGGTCCTTATAAGAAGGAATATTCACAAGAACAACAATCGATAAAAAATCAAGAAAAACAATAGGTACAATTCATATGCTCCACTCCCGTGGTCACTTCCATTTCCTTAGCATTCCACGCTTTATTTTTTTACGCTTCACGCTTTCAATTATCCACTCAACACAATTTTCTCCATCACACTCTAGATGGTTATGAGGTACACATCTCTTATCTCCTTTTTTATCGAGTATTCACTCAACAACATAAAGTGGCGGAAAATTTAGAAAAAAAATCACGTACTTGGGTACATTTATATGTCCTAAGAATATACTTGCATTCATATTATTCCTAAGCAAGAAATATAGTAATTGATGTTATCTTTGTCCTCTTTATTTTTCTTATTCTCTTCTTTTTGGTCTTTTACACTCCACAACCTAATATGAACTTCATTACTTTATCTTTCTTGACTCTGGACACTAGCACCCAACCTAGATGCCGACCAGTGTCCTCATCTCCTTTGAGGACCCTTGGTCTATTTTATCGTATTCACCTCTTTTTGGGTCTCTTTTATCTTTTGGGCATATTTTTTTCTTATAGGATGAACTTTTAGTTGTCAATTATGAAATTCAAGAAAGGGAATCATATTAATTACAATGCTATGTGATCGAAATAAAGGAAAAATCTATAAGCATCTACTATCATCACCTAAGGTTACATTCAATGGAATTTAAGAGCATCAATGGAATTCATCTAGCATCTATTCAAGGGAAAGTGATTGCATTTTTGCATACATACATAAGAGGGGAAGTTCATTTTGCCATCCACAAATTTTTTTACATTGGTAAAGTTAGATATTTCCCACTCTCAAGTGGATCTTGCACAAAGGCCTCGTAGGGCACGATTATATCACACACACACAAGAACAACATGGAGTCATATATATAGTGTAGTGATCAAGTCATACGTTCACTCATTCGTGGTGACCACCAGTGGTCGTGTGACTCCCATTTACATCTTTTATTTTTAGGATTTGATGTGGTTTGAGGGTTTTACATGTGGGCATGTCTTTGTATGTTGAAAGTGAATCTAATGATCATATAATGACTGAAAAAAACTATCGGTGACACCCTTTTGATGATAGAAAAATCAGGTTCCGACCACTTTTTATACAAATGAGGTGCCCAAAAGCACACTCTAGCACCCCATGCACCCCTGAACTAACCTAGGCACCATAGTCAGGATCATCGACGATTATAAGATTTAATGAGCATGGTTGTGATAGTCTTCCATTTTTGTTCATTATTTTTCCATTTCATATTAGTCCCTTCATCGTGTGTAAATCAACTAAGTCATTTCTCTTGCGCTTAGGGTTTCATATTTCTTAATCTTATTGCTTGTGTCAAATATTTACTTTAGCATTTTATTTATTATATGTGACTCTATAATATATAGGGTTTTACAAATTCAATATTTTTAAAATCACTTGACATAATACCATATCCTATTCCTAAGCTTCGTTGGCGCATGAGCAGGAGGATGGTGGTTTAAGAAAATTGGTTGGGTTGGAAAACAAATTTAAAGTATTTGGTGCAAATAAATAAATGTGTTTGAGAATACCTATGCCCCACCTAACCTAGAAAGACCCGCCACACTCAATCCCAATGTCATGCCCAAAAAAAATCCAACAATTCCATACAATTTTATAAATCTTCACCTACCTCTATATTTACTCCTCAACATATTCTCTGTTAGGAAATAAGGGATAAAATATGTGGAACAATCCCAAAGAGAATCGCAATAATAGAAACTAATATGGAGAAAGATATTATAGATCTGAAATAAAAGTGCAAAAACTAAAAGAGTAAAACACGAAACAAGATTTAACGTGGTTCACCCAATTTGGGCTACATTCACCAAGAATCACTTGCTCAAATTTTATTTCAAGCCACCTCTTTCTCTCAATATAATACTCGTATTTGTTTGGAGATGTTCTCAACAAATTATCTTGAATTCACACTTGAAATCACACACGTCTATAATGATATAGCTACCCTATCAAAATCCCGAAAGCACATCAATAGCAACTACATAAGCAGTTTTATAAAGCCATGGCCAAAAAGCACTCCATAAACCTATGCGTAAAAACCCGCCCATCTAATCCAAAACAATTGTTGAAAGTGTATAGTTCTTTTTTATTGTACAATATTCAACACTTCCACACATGAAAACAGGATCCATAACATAACATTCCTTCGTTCTTTTATATTTATTTAATTTAATGAGTTGGGCACTATAGTCACTACCACTAATCATCATCATCGTCATCATCACCATCATCATTATCATCATTAATATTAATTTTAAATTACTAATATTCATATTCATATTATAATTTATAAAAATACAAATTATTATTGTTATCATTAGAATTTTATTAACACTAATATAGTAATATCATCATCAACATCATCGTTATCATCATTTTTATCTTTATTATGAGTATTTTTGGTTTTTGTGGTAAAATGTGCTTTAAGTCTAATCATTACTCATAGTTATCCATTACTTGTTTTGGCTTTTTGTTTACAATTTGGGGTTTATTATGTTTACTTATATTTAATCTAAATCTTCATGATTTTCCTCATTTTCCTTTTCATCCTATCATCATCATTTTCATCATTTTTGTCCTCATTATCATCATCACCATTGATGACGTTGTTTTCATTATCATCTTCACCGGAAGAACTACTATTATAATCATATTTTTAATTATAATACCATTTTATGTAGAATTTATAATAAAATCATATATGGTTCAAGATGTTCTATAAATGACAACATTTTCCTACCTTTTCCACCATTTTTCAATCCAATTATCTAAATTGATGATGTGTTGGGCCTCCCTTGTGATTCTTAAGAGTGTTGTTCTTATAAAAAAATTTAATGTGGACTTGAGATCTTAGGTTTAATGTCTATTAGTTCCATGTGTCATTTGATCAATGATGTATTTATTAATAAATTTTTGCATGCTTCCTCCTCTCTTTTCATTTGTTCTCAAGGTCTAAATTTCCCTCCAATTCCACTCTTGAATGTTCACTTAATTGTTTAAATACATGAATCATGTACTTCATCCGATCGTAATTTACGCTACCTTTCCCTGGTTGTGTCTTTGATCCCTTTTTGTAGTCTAGTGTGTAGGTGTTCGTTTTGGCCTCGTTTTAGGTGTTAGAGTTAAGATTAACTATAATTATGTCAAAAAATTATAATGAAGATCTAAAAGACTAACCATGTATGTTTTGTTCATCCATAAATGATATAGTGGAGTTATGTGGAAGCCATCATTTGGGTCAAGAGTATATTCACTCAAATTATTGGAATGGTCATTTTGTAATCTCCAAAGATCTTAATTACAAAATCCTAATGAAATGATTATTTCATTTTCTCTTAAGAATTTTATCTAATGTTATATTTTGGATTCTAAGTAATAATGTTTATTAAAGCTTATTTCTTAATTATCTAAAGTGTGGGTAAAGTAGTTGTGTAAACTAAAGTGATTATTGTTCTATTTTTTACTACTTCATATTAGCTTTGCGGGATGTGCCCAATGGAAAAGGCACAATTGAAGTAAAAATCGTCAAACCCCTTTCCTATTTTTTATCCTACCCCTTTGAGGCTTTTGTTTCATATTGAGTATCTTTAGAAGTCTCTTGGTTATAAACTTGGCTTCATGTTTTCTTGGAGGTTCTTTAGATATTTGTTATAAAACCATCAAGTTATGGATATCCTCATACCTATGCAATAGAAAAATTTAGGTCTATTTATTTTTCTACAAATGTATGGCTGTGTCAAAAGTGACACTTAATTTGGTGCTTACTCATAGAGGTTGTATTTATAGCTAGATATAGTGTGTGTTTAGACTCATATTTTTATAAGAATTGCTAGGGTATATTCGGGCCCTTGGCCTTGCTAAACCGAAGAAATAGAGAAGTGACTTGATTCTCACATTTGGTTTTCTTGAATCCATTCCCATCTTGTTGAAGATAACCCCCTTTCATACAACCTGAGTCTTCTTTCAACTTATCTTTATCAATCTCAATGGTGTAATAGATTGTAGAACCAACACATACCTTCATCGAGATCCCTAACTATGATTGCATCAATGGTCCTCTTTCTTCTCTTTCCTAAATGGTGAGCCAACAAAACATGTATACATAGGAATTAGTGTCCTCATTTTAATAGGCCCTATACCTATATCTTGAGATTATTATTCCCTGATATATCCCAATATATGTCATTATAGAAATTAAAATTTGGAAACATTTTTTTGCAATGAAAAGTTTGGTTGTGTTCCCTTAATAAGAAAAATACTCACATTAAGAATATATCCCTTTAGATATTTTATGAATTGTTTATATTTACACTTTGTTTTATCACAAATAAAAAATAATAATTAATCAAATCAGTAAACTATCCATGTGAATCATGCTACAAATTTATATTCTTCTTCAAACTTATCATATCGTAGGCCATACATTTTTGTTAAGATGTGAGATAAACTCATGGCCAAATTTTACGGTCCCGACTTATGATATCCTCAAACACTATTTTCAATTTCATTATATTTACTTGTGGCATTTAACCTTTGTAGGTTTTTCCTTATGATAGGCATGGCTATATAACCAATTCAATATATAAATAGTTTTCCAAGAGAACTTGAGTATCTCAAAACTCTTCCTAAGTCGGTGGCACATCAATTAGAGAAACCACTAATATAGGTTTGAGACACTCACCTAGGTTAAATTTTCTATGTTCTTCCATTTCAAATCACACAAATGTATTAGAGCTATGTCTTGGAAAGATAATTCATTATTAAAGGGTTTGTAAGGAACAAAGGGCTAGGTCATGCAACTAAAGAACACCACATCACACTACTATTACACTAGGTACATTCTATATTCTATAGTTAGCCTCTTATTTTTATGTCAAGATGCACAAGGGAACTCATAGGGGTGGCTTATATCACACTCAAAATTTTGCACAAACACCTAGGAGAACTATATGAGGTTTCATCCCATATAAGGGCATGTAGTCTTGCCCCATTTTCCATTAAAATCCCTCAATTTCCGGCCTCTATCATGTTTTTATCTCCCCGTGTTGGTGCTTGAAGAATTTTTCCTCCATTCAATTGCAATGGTTAATTCCTTCCTTAGTGAGGATCTCTTAAAGGCCCCAATTTTTTTATTCCTCTGACCACGTGAAGGAGTCTGTTACTTGTTCGTAAAACTTAGGCCTGTTCCTTCCCTTCCATTTTCCACAGTCATGTCTTGTTGTCCCTACCATTTTTCCCAATGTGCACGAGAAAATGTGATTGAATGTATCTCGGAGGATCATGTTTGAACCTTACAAAATTTCCAAGTTCTTTGTCCTTGAAAAAAATTTCATCTTCGGGCTCAGATAATGGTTTCCCTGCATTTTTATGGCTTGACGGGTGTGTTTCTCTTACAATTTTATATCTCTTCATCGGTTGAAATGTGGATCCTTTTGATTGGATGTGGCTAAGCGGGAACTCTAAAAGCTCTATGGCTTGCTTCAACCAAAAACTTGTCCACGTGGAGGAACGAAGCTCATTTGAAAATTCACCTTTTGGTTTCGCCTTGAAGTTGCATCGGGAGGACACGTGGAGGATTCTACTACTTTACCTGGACTTAGACAAATTTTTTGTGCAAATTGTACAATTTTGGCGAGATGTGGACACGTGGTGGGTTGGCGCTCATTTGAAAATTTGCCTCAAGGTTCCACCTTAACAAATGTGATAGAGGGACAGTGGAGGTTTCCGTCGGCTCCGCTGTGACTTAAACTTCTTAAAGAAATTTTCTAAGGGCTGGGACATGTGGTGAGCCTGCGTTCATTCAGAGTCTTCACTCTTGGGGACTATCTTGAAGTTGTGACATAAGGACACGTGGAGGTTTCCATCGGGCCTTTATTACTTAGAATTTTAAATAAACTTCCTAAAATGCCTAAGACATGTGGAGGAAACATGCATGTTTGGGGGTCGGCCCACGGGTTTTATTTTGAAGGACCGCAAGAAAGACTCTTGGAGGCTTTCACTCACTCTTCCCTTTGCTCAAAATTTTCAAAAGCTAAAGGAGATTGCCTCGGACCCTAGACACATGGTGCCTTTCTTCGAACTTTCAAATTTATAAAGACTTTGCCGAGACCTAGACACGTGTTGAGCCCGCACTTGTTTGGGGTCTCTAATTTTGGGGACCATCTCAAGATGCACCATTAAGACACATGGAAATTTGAAAATTCAAAAGGTGGGGAGGCGAGCTTTGGGGAAATTTGAAAAAATTTTTTTTGTGAAGAAAAGGGTTAAAGTATAAAAAGGAAGCGTGGTTCCACTGCGACCCACATTGGGACATGTGTCAAGCCCATTTTTCAAGGTGGAGGGGTAGAACAAAATGAGAGATTTTACATTTTTTCCAAAAGTTGAAAAAATTAAAAAAAGACCCCTAGGCCCATTTTGACTCAGATCTCCCATGTGGATGGTCCAATTTAAAAAGGGAAATCGACGAAAGTTGTGCATCTATATCTGATTTTTCTGCCATTTTTATCCAAAGCTCCTGGGGATGAAATTTTTTATGGTTTTTATCATTTCTTGGTGTCTCATACATGCCAAATGAAGAGGAAAATTAATTTGATATCCTGGTTTGGTGGGGAAGATCTAAAAATGTCTTTTACCATTAAAATGTAATCTGACTGTCGGATTCAATCTGATTTTCCTTGGCATGCAAGAAACCAGTTGATATCTTGATTTGGTGGGGAAAATCTGAAAATGTCTTTTACCATTAAGACATGATATGGCTGTGCACTTGATTTGAGTTTCTAATTTTTCCTTCCTTGGCATGCAAAAACCAGATTTGACGGACTAGAGGAGGAAGTAGTTAGCATGTGAAGTGAAGAGTGACTACCAAATGAAAGGATTGAATGCTGGAAATATTCGAAGATATTTTCCATCCGATGCACCTAATAACGTTTTTACAGATCTGATCTTGGGGGTCACAATAAAAATCACAAGCAAAGTGGTGCTTTGAATGTTTTTGGTTTTAAGGGGAAAACTCTGTTGTAAATGAAAAATAATGTTATAAATTTCATGAACTTGTCATGCAATTGGTTGGAGTGTTAGAGGTTAGGATTTCATTTCTAAAAGAAAAGTTTGACAGAGCCCATCTTTCTGAGAAACCATCTGAGAAACCTGTTTATCTCTTTTGTGTTAAATTTGGTCATGCCAAGGTTGTTGCAAGTGTACAGCCATTGACGAGCTCTAAGATTGTTCTAGAAACTCTCCCCTACTAATGAATTTAATCAAATTTGAGTTAATCTATGTTGATTTTGGGAAAAAATATGTCTGCTTCATTTTATGAATGTCTGCAAATAGTCTTTCTTGTTCCCATTACAATCTTACATTGAAATCTTCATGAATCACACAAGATCTTATCCTTGTGATAGTTTGGTGGCATTTGTAATTTCATTTATCAAAAGAGCTTTCATTTGATAGCACAAAATAAACAAATTTAAAATCATTCTACTCTAGCATGATTATAAGATTGTTAGTTATCCTTTGAGGGTATCTTAGGCTTGATGAAATAAAGGTTGATAGTTTTTAGTTAATATTTTCAATTTGAGCCTTCATTTTAGATTCTTAAATTGTTTATAAAAACGTGTTGATGTGGGCCTCCATTGAAGGAAACGTTCTGGTTAAAGGAACATTCTACCTATTCTCAAGCATTCTGTTGATCAAGCCTTCCATTTTTGTAGAATCTCTCAAAGATCTAGCGAATCAAGTTCATTCTGCCTCACCTCCCACCAAAAATTCATTTAAAAACAACTAATCTTACCCATACTACCCCTGTTTGTCTTGTGTGTGTATAAATGCATAATTTCTATTACCAAAACATGCAAGAAGAAATCAGGTTTTTATTGTATTTAGTGGCCTAAACCTTGCTTAGAAAATATCTCCATTATCTAGGGTGACAACTCGTGAGAGTTAGGTTTTGTTGTATTGATCATATTTTCTTCAGGGTCTTCTTAATAAATTTACAAGGAAGGACATCTCCATCTCCTCCCCTAACAATAGGCCAAAAAAGGGTCCTCTCACCCTAGTTGAAAGACACAACCTGACCATGAAGTAGCGAGGATAGATCAAATCCTCTTGAGGGTGCTACCCATTTCTCCACATTTGAGTGACAAAGAGGAAGCTACATTTCCTCCCTGACTACAAAATGACACACTACATGATCTGATTGTCTCTAAGCTTCCTATCAAACATGTGATGTTGCTTATCTTCTGAGGTATAATCAATTTGGGTACCAACACCGAAGTGGCACCTCTTATGGGGACATTGTTATTATAGTTTATATTAAGACCCTGGTAAGCATTTCTTATATGTTCTGAGTTTTAGTACATTGTTTTAACATCATCCTGTGTTCAATCCTGTAAGAAGTGTCCAGAGTTACAGATGTTGTGTGCAATATTTCTAGTTTCTACAGTTATTGCAATAAGTTTCATTGATAAATCTAGGTAAAGGAAGGTCAGATCATTCCATTTCCTAGTTTCTAGTGTTGATAGACATTTGACAGATCATATTTTTTAGTGCATTTGCATAACTAAGGTGGAAATCCTTAGTGGTGACTCCATGTTGATCTGATTTTTATGTATACCGAGTGTCTTAACCCATGTCAAGTGAGATTTGTTACTAATATTTGCAAATCATGGAAGGAAGATGATCTTTCTTCACCAAGGATCCTACTAGGGCATTATTTCCAGAGCTAGGAAAAACAAAGTTAGAAGGAAGAAAGGCCTAGAGAGTTGTTGGAGATCAGCAGTCAAGAAAAGAGATCTCCAATGATGAAGGCACGAACAACCTATTATTGAAGGTTGTCATTCAAGTGCTTCTAAATCAGGTAGTCTTTTTGTGGAATTAAATTCTCCATCTGGAGAGGGGCCTTCATTTGAATTTGAAAAATTTCTTCTCATTCTACACCTGTGTTTTCCAAAGTTGATAGGGTTCTCTAAGAAATAGAGCCTTTAAGGGATAGCCATTTTGAAAGTTATACTCCTTTGTTTCAAAGACCCTTGTCCCTTATCAGTTTGATTCTCCTCCAAGGTCACCTCCTCAAAAAACATGGCCCATCCCCCACCCAAACCTCTATTTGTTGTAAATACCTTTGGTCCTATAAATTTTAGAGGGATGGCTGGTTATCCAAATGCTAGTTCCCCAAGATGTAAGAAATAGACTACCAAAGTTCCAAGGAAATAATGCTATAACTAGTGATCAACACTTAAAGATTTTTATCAACATGATGGAAGACTTTGAGATTGAATTTGAGGATGTATATATAAAAAAATTATTCATACTTTGGAAGAATATGCAAGGATTGGTATAAGTCTTTGCTGAGACAAATCCATTGATTCTTAGACAAAAATGAATAATGCATTTAGATTGTAGTATGGTGACAAAACGGACCCTAGGTTCCTTTTTTCTGAGTTTGAAAATATCAAGAAAAATCCTAATGAATCAAAGTGCATGACTTCAAAACTAGATTTAACAAGACCTTGAGTAGATTGCCTATTAATTTAAGGCCATGTGATGAATCATGTTTGATAAAGTATTAAGATGCATTTGATAAGAAATTTTCTTACTATTTGAGGGACAAAAACCCTACCAATATGAGGCAAGCCTTCATTGTGGCATCGTAAATTGAGAACAACATTAAATCAATTGGAAAACCTCCTAAGAGGGAGGGTTTCAAACTGGTTTACCCTAGAAAACCCCTAGCAAGTAAGGTTGTTGATTTGGAGGAAGTTGTGAAAACTTTGGTAGGGGTTGTCAAAGAAATCTCATACAAATTAGCCCGGGAAGAGAAAGGAATTGGGCAGAGTTCACAAGGTCAGCACAAGTAACAAGGCCTAGATAGATTTACAAATCATTATAGAAAGCAAGCAGAGATCTAGTGATGGAGGCGGGGACTGTTGGATTTGGAAATAAAAAGCCCAGGGGGAAAATAGAATGGTGCCTTATCCTTTGGCTGCTAAAGGTGTTGTGGTTGAAGAAACATATGTGATTGATTTGTGTGACATATTTTTCATGCCCCATGCTCCATGTGAAGTAGATCAGCAAGTAGAAGAGGAAGTGATGATGAAAATATTGATGATGATGTCTACATGATGGGTTGCTCCACGAGCTCACAACAAGAAGCAACTTCAACTGAGGTAATAAGTGCTAGAAATGCTGCTGATTTTTGGGATTACATCCACCGGGTACCTCTTCTTCCTCCCTCTCATACTTTAGAAATAGATATTGTACAAGCTTTTGAATTGCCCAATAATGACTTTGAATATTTAAGAGCTTTAATGATAAATAAGTATGATGGAGGAATCCCATCTGAGGAGGATAGGAAGTTATTTATGAATGTTGTTGTGGCTCAAGAAAATGATTATAATACTAGGAGTAGAGTTGTCAAAGGAATAGGGCCTTAAGCCAAACCTAAAACACCATTACTTACTAGTATTCCTAAAGAAGTTCCTAAGAAAGATACACCTTCCAAAGGCTTTACTGTCCTAAACAAGATTCATACTTATCCTCATGCCCAAGATGTCAAAAATCCCGTGCCATCTGATGAGTTTGTCAGTCTCCCTCCCAATATTGCCTTGCCAAAGTGTGTTCCATATGACATTGCCCAAGTTTTGAGTCAAATAAAAGTTAGTGTTCCAATTGTTGAGCTGCTTAGGATTCTTGAGCACAAGAAGAGGGCATTTGAATATTTGGGGTTGAAAGAAGAGAAGAATACTCCAGGTAGAAATGTAAACATTGTGGAGACTCCTCCAATCATTGAAGAGCTAGAAACACCACCAGCATTGGAAGAACTAGGTGAACCACCTAAGGTTTATTTGGGAACATCCTTGGTAGAGTCTCAACTAAATGTAGATCCATTCTTCACTACTCTGATCATTAAGGACAGATTGCTACACAATTGTATGTTTGATTTAGGAGCATCATGCAATGTCATGCCTCTTGAGGTCATGAATGAACTAGATATCAAAGTAACAACAACATATGGGAAGTGCACTGCCATGGATTCCAGAGAGGTGCCAAAGTGGTGGGATGTGTGAAAGGTTTGGTGGTACAACTTGTAGCTTACCCGGGTAGGAACTTGAAACTTGATGTTGTTATTGTTGATTTCCCAACCAAGTGGGGTATGTTGTTGTCTAGAAAATGGGTTGCAAGTGTTTTTGGGAGTGTTAAAATTGATATGTCCTATGCCACCATCCCAATTGAGGGAAGCCTTGTCAATTTGTATGGATAAAATAAAATGTTGCACCTCATTGAAGATCCCAACAATGCATCTTATGAAGTGTTGTACACAAGTGTTGATGCTGAAAACTTTGTTGGATTTTTTGATGGGAAAGAGAACAAAATGGATCAATGTAAGAGTCTTGAACAAGTAGGCTCTCCATGGACTTTTTGTTTGATGGAGCTTGCTCCAAATTTGGAAATGGTGCCGGTGTAGTTTTGATTTCTCCAAGCTTGGAAGAGTTTGTTTTTTTTCTTTCAAACTTAACTTTGAGTGTACTAACAACATTGTTGAGTATGAAGCATTGTTGTTAGGTTTGAGGATTGCTTGGAAATACTATGTTAAATACATCATTGTTAAGGGAGATTCGAGAACAAATTGTCAAACAAATCAAAAAACTGTATGCCATTAAAAATCAGAGGATGAAATAGTACAAGCATGTAGTCTGGGACTTGATTGAGATGTTTGATTCATTTAACATTGTGCATCATGATAGGAAGTTCAATGTTATGGCAGAAAAGCTTGCAGTATTGGGATCTCGGTTTGATAGTTGTGCAATGTCCCCATATTGTGAATATGATGTTGAAGTGTTAACAAGGCCATATGTCCCTGACAACATTAAACATTGGCAAATTTTTTGATGATGATGCTCAGGTCAAAAGATTTATGTAGAACAAAGGGGAGTTTGTTGATCAATGTATTGATTGGGAGCCAATGGTGTGTGCAAAGAAAGGGTAAAGAAACTTTGTTTGGCAAATACATCATCCAACTAAAAACTAATACCATTCCTAGAGGAATGGTTGCTCTTGAATCAAACTTTGATAATGTTGATTGCATTATTAACAGGCACATAGAAGCCTCAAGGGATGTTGAGGAGCATGACCTTTGTACAAAGGAGAAACCGAGGAAAATCTGGTTGGGAAGCAATATGAACAAGGAGGAAAAGTAGTCCTATGTCCAATTGATGAGAAAATATCAAGATTGCCTAGCTTGGTCTTATTCTGAACTAAAAGCATACAAAGAGGATTTGTTTCAACATGAAATTCCTTTGGAATCTAATACAAAGCCATTCAAGTAGAAATAGAGGCTGATCAATCCAGTCCTATCTCTTAAAATGCAAGAAGAATGAAGAGGCGAGGGATGAAGGGATTACTCCACCCACAAGGTATTATTCTTAGGTTATAAACTTAGTGCTAGTTAGAAAAATGAATGGTGATATCAGGTTGTGCGTGGATTTTAGAAATTTGAACAGAGCATCAATGAAGGATAATTATCCTTTACCAAACATGGAAAACATGTTGCAATTAGTCACTGGTTCTGAGCTGCTTTCTACCTTGGATGGTTTCTCTGGTTATAATTAAGTTGTTGTAAAGGAATCAGAGAGAATCAAGACAACCTTTACCAGTCCTTGGGGAAGTTATGTTTATGTTATAATGCCATTTGGTTTGATGAATGTTGGAGAAACTTTTCAAAGAGAAATGGATGTTGTTTTTTCTGGTTACATTAATGATTTTATTGTTGTTTACCAAGATGATGTGACTGTGTTTTCTAGAAGGAGAAGTGACCACTTGCAACACTTGGAAAAAATGCTGATAAGATGCAAAGAGTATGGCATTTCACTCAATCCTAAGAAGTGTCATTTCGGAGTGCAAAAGGCCAAGTTGCTTGGTCACATTGTGTCAAAAGATGGTGTCATGATTGATCCTGAGAGGGTAGAGGCCATCAGCAAGGTCCCAATTCCAAGAACCAAGAAGGGAATTTAGTCCTTCTTTGGGCAAATAAAATTTATCAGAAGATTCATATCAAACTTTGTTGAGTTGACCATTCCAATTACTTGCATGCTAAAGAAGGACCAAGTTATCAAATGGGAAGAGGCTGCCATTCAAGATTTTAATGGGATCAAAGAGGAATTAAATCATGGCCATGTTTTAGCAGCTCCAAATTATAAGAAGCCTTTCCAAATATTTTCTTTTTCTTCAGAGAACAATGTTACATCTGTCTTGTTGTAGAAGGATGATGAAGAAATTTGAGAGGCCAATTGCCTTTTTAGCAAGGCATTGCAGGGGATAAGTTGAAATACACCATAATGGATAAACAACCATTTACCTTAGTAAAAGAAAAAAAGGTTTTCAAACCTTACATTTTGAGCTCTAAAGTTGTTGCTTATGTTCCCCACACCATGGTGAAAGATGTCTCATCAAAGATGGAGGTCTCAAGCAAAGGACACAGGTGGGTGAACAAGTTATAGGAATATGACATGGATATCCAAACCACAAAGTTAGTGAGAGGTTTAGGCTTAGCTAAGCTTATGGCTGAGAGAAACTTAAAAACTATTTAGGTGAATGAAGTAGAAGAAGGAAGGGTGGATGGCCTTAAAAATTTGATGAATTCTCGAATGGTACAAGAATTTAATTTTTATCTCAGACATTTATACTACCATGAGCATTTAAGTAAAAATCATAAAAGAGCTCTTAAGTTGGCCTCCCAGAAATATGTCATTACTAATTTTGGGTTAGCTTGGAAGAACCCGAGGGAGTTCTCTTGAGGTGCATTACTAAATATGAAGCCCCTAGGATAATTGTTGATCTCCATGGAGGAGTTTGTGGGGGGAATTTTGCTGGAAGAGTCACAACACACAAGATCTTGAGGGTTGGTTATTGGTGGCTAACTCTTTTCAAAGATACAACTTTTTTGGTTAGAAGATGTGAGAGTTGCAAGCATTTTTCTGGAAGATTGAAAGCTTCAGGATCCCTTCCTTTGCATCCTGTAGCAATTGAAGCTCCATTCAAGAAATGTGGAATGGATTTCATTGGTGAGATTTTAGACCATTCAAGTGCTAGCCATAAGTGGATTCTTGTAGCCACTGATTACTTCACTAAGTGGGTGGAGGAAATCCCCACTAAGAGAGAAACACACCAAATTGTCATGGACTTCATGTTGAACCATATCATCTACAGGTTTGGAGTGCCAATTAAAATTTTTGTTGACAATGCAATGAGCTACATAACTAAAACTTTGGTAGCAATGTGTAATGGATACCTCCAACTATAACCCCAAGGAAATGGAAAAGCGAGTCCAAAGCAACAAAAATCTATTAAAGATCATTAGGAGAACCTTGGAGCTGAACAAAAGGAAATGGGGTGAGTAGTTGAAGTTTGTTGTTTGGGCTGATAGAATTACTGTTAAAAGAGCTACCAGAAATATTCCATTTTAATTGGTGTATGTGACTCAGGATTTTCTGCCCCTGTATATGCAATTATCCTCATCTCAGTTCCTTCAACAACTAGAAGATCAAGAAGTTAGTCCATATGATTCTCGCATTAACCAGATTGTTGAACTTGATGAAGAAAGGAGGGAATCTCACCAAAGGCATGTGAAGTTCAGAGAAAGGTTGAAGAAGATATTTGACAAAAAGGTAACACCCAGAGCTTTCAACATTGGAGATCTTGTGTTGTTATGGGATAATAGGCATGAAGACAAGGGCAAGCATGGTAAATTTGATGCACTATGGATGGGCCCTTACTCCATTGACATTCAGATTGGTGAACATACCTTCTTCTTGAAATACTTGGATGGGGAATTTCTCGAATTTCCTGTTAATGGCAGGAACTTGAAACATTTCCTGGATTGATTCCCGAATCATGATGAACATCATTTTTATAGTGTATAGTTCGTTGGTTGCTTTCATTTTTGTGTTTTTGCTCGTTCTGGTCCTTGGTGACCTGGTTTTGCTGGTTTCTCGATTCTTTTCAGGAGGTGGTTTTGGTTTCCTACTTTGCAAGTTAACTCCTTTTCCCAATGGATATTTTTGGCACTTGGTATGTTATTTGGTTCTTGTGGCACTCACAGGGAGTTCCCATCCCCGAGTTAGATCCGATGTTGGTGCTCAAATTAGTCTTGCTTCGTTTACCATTAAAATCCCTCGTTTCTAGCCTCTCGTCACGTTTTTATCTCCCCGTGTTGGTGCTTGAAGACTCTATCCTCCATTTAGTTGCCATGGTCAATTCCTTCCTTGGCCGAGGATCTCTTAAATGCCCAAAATTTGTTTTTATTCCTCTGACCATGTGAAGGAGTCTATTACTTGGTCGTAAAACTCGGGCTTGTTCCTTCCTTTCGTTTTCCGCAGTCATGTGTTATTGTCCCTGCCATTTTTCCCTATGTACTTGAGGAAACGTGATTGAATGTAGATCGAAGGATCATGTTTGAACCTTACTACATTTCCAAGTTCTCTGTCCTTGAAGAAAATTTCATCTCTGGGCTCAGACGGTTGTTTCCCGCATTTTACGGCTTGACAGTGTGTTTCTCCTGTCAATTTTAAATCTCTGCATTAGTGGAAATGTGGATCCTTTTGGTTAGATGTGGCTTGATAGGAAATCTAAAAACTCTATGGATTGCTTTGACCCAAAACTTGTCCACGTGGATGAACGACGCTCGTTTGAAAATTCACCTTTTGGTTTAGCCTTGGAGTTGCTTTGGAGGACAGATGGAGGATTCCATTGCTTCTCCCAGACTTAGAGAAATTTTAGTGCACCTGGTATAATTATGGCGGGCCATGGACACATGGTGGGCTGGCACTCATTTGGAAATATGCCTCAGGGTTCCACCTTAACAAATGTGACAGAGGGATATGTGGAGGTTTCCGCTGTCTCCACTCTGTACTTATAATTTTGAAAGAAATTTTCTAGGGGATGCTCATTTAGAGTCTTCGCTCTTGGGGACCATCTTGAAGTTGTGCCATAAGAACACATGGAGGTTTCCGTCTGGCCTTCCTTTCTTAGACTTTTCAAGCAACTTCCTAAAATGCCTAAGACACGTGGAGGAAACCTATATGTTTGGGGATCGACCCTTGGGTATTTTTTAAAAGCAAGTACCAAAAGGACACTTGGAGGCTTCCGCTTACTCTACCCTTCACTTGAACTTTTCAATAGCCAAAGGAGACTACCTCGAACCCTAGACACATGACGCCTTCCACTAAACTTTCAACTTTTTAAAGAATCGCGAGCCAAGACATGTGTTGAGCCCACACTTTTTTGGGATCTCTACTTTTGGGGACCATCTCAAGATGTGACATTGAGACACATGGCAATTTGAAAATTCGAAGGCGAGGAGGCGGGCTTTCGGGGGAAATTTGAAAAATTTTCTTTTTTGAAGAAAATGGTTAAAGTATAGAAAGGAAGCGCAGTTCCACCTGGGACCCACATTAGGACACATGTCAAGCCCATTTTTCAAGGTAGAGGGGTAGAGCGAGAATGAGATATTTTACATTTTTCCAAAAGTTGAAAAAAATAAAAAGACCCCCATGCCCGTTTTGACTCGAGATCTACCACGTGGACAGTCTAGTTTAAAAGGGAAATCGATGATAGTTGTGCATCTACATCTAATTTTTCTACCATTTTTCTCCAAATCTCCTAGGGATGCACATTTTTATATTTTTTTTTATCATTTCTTGGTGTCTCATACACACCAAATGAAGAGGAACATTAATTTGATATCCTGGTTTGGTGGGGAAGATCTTAAAATGTCTTTTACCATTAAAAAGTAATCTGACTGTCAGATTTAATTTGATTTTCCCCTGGTACGTAAGAAACCAGTTGATATCCTGGTTTGGTGGGGAAAATTTGACAACATTTTTACCATTAAGACATGATATGACTATAAGACTTGATCCAAGTTTCCAAATTTTCCTTCCTTGGCACGCAAAAACTGAATTCGATAGACTAGAGGAGGAAGTAGTTGGCGTGTGAAGTGAAGAGTGATTTACAGATTAAAGGATTGAATGCTGGAAATATTCGAAGCGATTTTCCCTTTGATGTGCTTGACAACATTTTTGCATATTTGATCACGGGGTCACGATCAGAATCGCAACAAGAAGTGGTGCTTTGAATGTTTTTGGTTTTGGGGGGAAAACTCTATTGTAAATGAAATGTTATAAATTACATGAAATTTTTGTGCAAATGGTTGGAGTGTTAGAGGTCAAGATTTCATTTTCTAAAAGAAAAGTTTGATAGAGCCCATCTTTTTGAGAAACCATCGAGAAACATATTCATCGCTTTTGTGTTAAATTGTGTCATGTCAAGGTGGTTGCAAGTGTACAACCATTGACAAGCTCGAGATTGTTCTAGAAACTATCCCTTGCTTTGATGAATTTAATCAAATTTGAGTTAATCTATTTTGATTTTGGGTAAAATTGTGTCTTCTTCATTTCTAAATGTCTGCCAAAGACTCTTTCTTGTTCTCATTGCAATCTTACTTTGAAATCTTCGTGAATCACACAAGATATTATCCTTGTGATAGTTTGTTGGCATTTGCAATTTCATTTATCATAAGATCTTTCATTTGATAGTGAAATAAACAAATTTAAATTCATTGTACTCTTGGCATGATTATAAGATTGTGTGTTATCCTTTGAGGGTATCTTAGGCGTGATAAAACAAAGGTTGATAATGTTTAGTTAAGCTTTTTAATTTGAGCCTTCATTTTGGATTCTTAAATTTTGTGTGAAAACGTGCTGATATGGGGCTCCATTGAAGCACACCTTTTGGTTAAAGGAACATTCTACCTGTTCTCAAGCATTTTGTTGATCAAGCCTTCCATTTTTGTAGAAGCTCTCAAAGATCTGGGAATCAAGTTCATTCTGCCTCACCTCCCACAAAAAATTCATTTAAAAATAACCAATCTTACCCATACTACCCCCCTGTTTGTCATGTGTGTGTATAAATGCATAATTTCTATTACTAAAACATGTAGAAGCAATCAAGTTTTTATCATCCTTAGTGGCCTAAACCTTTCTTAGAAACTATCGCATTATCTACCTAGGTGTCAACTCGTGAGAGTTAGGTTTTATTGTATTGATCATATTTTCTTCGTGGTCTTCTTAATAACTTTCTTGTTAGCTTGTGGAGGCTATTTTCATGTGTGAAAGTGTTGAAGACCTGTACATTAAGAGTCATCGTACACTTTTCATGTATCTTACTGGGGTTCTGGGGCCTGACCCCAAAATTTTTTTTTTTAGGCGTAAAATTTTTTGGCCTCGAAAAATACACCCGACATATCGAGAAATGTGCTTTTCTCATATGGGTGAGTTTTTTGACCCATAGGTTTATGGGATGGATTTTTCCCATGGTTTTGATACCTGATTTTGTAAAAGCTGCTTAGCGATTGTCTATTTATATGGTCTTATGCATATGATAGATGTACAAGCAAATGTATTGCAGATGTGTTTTGAATTCGGCTATGAATTCTATAGAGTTTGTTGAGCATAGATCCAAACGGATCTGGGTATTGTATTGAGAGAGCGGTGGCTTGTAATAAAATCTGAGCAAGTGATTCTTGGTGGACGTAGCCCAAATTGGGTGAACCACGTTAAATACTATCTCTTTGTGTTGTGTTATTTTATTATGTAATTTTATTTGAGATCTGTAATAATTTCTGCATATTAGATTCTCTTTGTTGCGATTACGTGAGGGATTATTCCACATATTTTATCCCTTATTTCCTAACAATTGGTATCGAGCTGGTTTGGTTTTTGAAGTGTTGAATCGCGGGGAAAGTTTTTAGCTTGAGTGGGAGCTATGGCGGATGAAGGAAGATCTAGGGTTGATAAATTCAACGGGCGAGAATTTTAGTCTTTGGAAGATGCGGATGGAAGATTACCTTTATCGGAAGGATCTTTATACTCTCGTTATGCGAGAAGGTGAACAAACCCTCGAGTATGAGATGCGGAATGGGATTTTTGGATCGGAAGGCACTTGGAAGCGATCGATTGAGTCTTGCATCTTGGTATTATTTAATGTTTCAAAGGAAAAGACTACAAAAGATCTAATGGATGCATTAGGGAAGTTGTATGAAAAACCCTCTGCCTCTAATAAGATATTTTTAATGAAAAAGTTGTTTAATATGAAGATGTCTGAGAATAGTTCAGTAGCAGATCATTTAAATGATTTCAATACGGTAGTGAATATGCTAGCTTTGGTTACAATAGAATTTGATGAAGAAGTTAGGGCTTTATTAATTTTGTGCTCTTTACGAGAGTTGGAATAGCACAGTAATGGCGGTAAGTAACTCGGTTCCATTAACTTCGAAGTTGAAGTTTGAGGATGTTGTAGGGGTGATTCTAAGCGAGGAAATGCGAAGAAAAAGCTCTGGGAATCTTCTACTTGGGAATGCTTTGTGAGTGGAAACTAGAGGGAGAGAAGAATAGAGAAACCGTGGAAAATCAAAAGATCGAGGCAAGGTCAAAATCCAAGAACAAGATTGTATCTTTGGAATTGTGGAAAGCTTTGGGCATGCAAAGAAGGATTGTTGGGAGCTTCGGGATAAGAAGAAACAACAAGAAGAAAACAAGGAGGCAAATGTGGCAACGGGTAATGTATGTCAGGATGCTTTGATTCTTTCTTTGCACAATATTACTGAATCTTGGGTTTTAGATTCAGGGGCTTCTTTCCATGCTTCTCCACATAGGCATTATTTTGTTGATTATGTTCAAGGAGATTTTGGGCATGTTTTTCTTGGTGATGATGAGCCTTGCAGCATAGTTGGAAAAGGTTCTATTCAGGTTAAGATGCAGAATGGGAATACTTGGCTATTGAAGGATGTCAGACATGTGCCTACATTAAGACAAAATTTGATATCGGTAGGGCAGTTGGGAAGTGATGGTTGTACTGTGATATTTATGAGACTCTTGGAAGGTTACCAAGGGTGCTCTTGTGGTGGCAAGAGGTAAGAAGGTTGGAACCTTGTATTTAACCACTGATAGTACTAATGATTGTAATCTTGTGGCTTCAGATGCAAATACAACATTATGGCACTATAGGCTCGGTCATATGAGCCATAAGGGCATGAACATCATAAAGAAGAAGAATTTGCTGGATATACAGAAACATGTTTGGATTTCTGTGAGAACTGCATATATGGGAAACAGAAGCGAGTAAGGTTTCTCAAGGTTGGACCTACAAAGAAAGAGAGTAAGTTAGAGCTGGTGCATTCTGATGTGTGGGGGCCAGCTCAGGTATCATCTCTTGGGGGTTCAAGTTATTATGTTACTTTTATTGATGATGTAACAAGGAAATTTTGGGTTTATTGTATTAGAAACAAATCTGATGTATTTGACACTTTTATTAAATGGAAAGTCTTGGTAGAGAATGAAACAGGTCTTAAGCTAAAATGTCTTAGGTCAGATAATGGAGGAGAGTATTGCAACAATGAATTTAATGATTATTGTTCTAAGAATGGAATCCATAGGAAAAAGACAGTTCGGGAACTCCACAAGAATGGGGTATATCGAAAGGATGAACAAAACAATAATGGAACATGCTAGGAGCATGAGGTTACATGCGGGACTGCCTCTTTCTTTTTTGGGGCGGAAGCGGTGAGCCTGTTTGTGTACTTGATAAATAGAGGACCCTCAAGTGCCTTGGATGGAGGCATACACGAGGAGGAGGCTTGGTATGGTAAGAAAGTTGATTATTCATTTCTTAGAGTCTTTGGATGTGAGGTGTTTGTTCACATAGACAAGGATGATAGGACTAAGCTAGAGGCTAAATCAAAAAATGTACTTTCATTAGTTATGGTGGTGATGACTTTGGATATAAATGTTGGAGTATTAAGGACAAGAAAATCATTCGATCTAGAGATGTGGTCTTTAATGAGAAAGTCATGTATAAGAAAGCGATTGCGGGAAAACAGGGAAGAATCCAGAAAGAATATGCGGTGGTAGAGGATCTTCCGGATGGAAAAGTGACACATGAATTAGTTCAGGAACCCCTCAACAGGAACCCCAAACTCCTATATTGAGGAGGTCTTCTAGGGTAAGAAGAGAACACGAACGTTTTCTCCTTCTCTTTATTATTTATTACTCACGATAGTGGAGAACCGAGAGCTTTGATGAAGCAATGCGGTAGATGCCGGGAAGAAGTGGGAGCAAGCCATGGATGAGGAGCATCAAGCTCTCATGGAGAACTGAGGACATGGGATTTGGTAAAGCTACCTGAAGGAAAAAGAGCATTACAAAATAAGTGGGTGTTTAGAGTCAAAGAGGAAGAAGGAGGAAAGAAAAGATACAAGGCCCGGTTGGTGGTCAAGGGGTTTGCACAGAAAAAAGGTATAGATTTTGATGAGATTTTTTCTCCTGTAGTAAAAATGACTTCTATCAGAACTGTTCTTGGAATAGTGGCAGCAGAAGACTTGCACTTAGAACAGTTAGATGTAAAGACTGCATTTCTCCATGGCGATTTGGAGGAGGAGCTATATATATGCGGCGAGGAAGGATATGAAGTCAAAGGTAAAGAGGAGATGGTGTGCAAACTGAAGAAGAGCTTGTATGGCCTGAAACAAGCTCCACGTCAATGGTATAAGAAATTTGATAGCTTCATGATGGAGCAAGGTTATATCAGATGTCATTCTGACCATTGTGTGTATACAAAGAAATTTGAGGATGGAAGTTATATTATCCTGTGTTTGTATGTTGATGACATGTTGGTTGTAGGTAAAAACATGCAGGAAATAAAAGTACTCAAGAAGCAGCTAAGTGAATCATTTTCTATGAAGGATTTGGGTGCAGCCAAACAAATCCTTGGTATGAGGATATCTCGGGATAGGAAGGAACGGAAGCTGACTTTATCTCAGGAAGAGTACATTAAGAAGGTCTTGGAGAGGTTTAATATGCAGGATGCTAAACCGGTTGGGACTCCTTTGGTAGGCCATTTCAAGTTATCAAAGGAGCAAAGTGTCCCAAGACAGAGCAGGAAAGAAACTAGATGTCCAAGGTACCTTACTCATCAGTAGTTGGTAGTTTGATGTATGCTTTATGGTATGCACTAGGGCACGATATTTCCCATGCAAAGTGGGAGGCTGTGTGAGTAGATTTATGAGTGATCCAGTAAAGAGCATTGGCAGCGGATAAAGTGGATCCTTCGGTATTTGAGAGGACCATGGGACGCAGTTTTGTGCTACTGAGTGGATCAAACACCACTTTATGTGGTTATGTAGATTCGAGATATGGCTGGAGATGTAGGCAGTAGGAGGAGCACAACAGTTATATTTACACTGTAGGTGGGACAGCAGTGAGCTGGATTTCACATGACTCTAGAAAGTTGGTGGCTTTGTCAACCACAGAGGCTGAGTATGTTGCTGCCATAGAGGCAAGCAAAGAGATGATTTGGTTACAACAATTGCTTGAGGAGTTAGGGCATAAGCAGGAGGAATGTAAGCTGCATAGTGATAGTCAGAGTGCTATACACCTAGCTAAGAACTCTGCTTTCCACTCTAGGACAAAGCATATACAGTTAAGGTACCATTTCATCAGGACAACTTTGGAGGAAGAGAAGTTGAAGTTGGAGAAGATTCATACCAGTCAGAATCCTGCAGACATGATGACCAAGGTGGTCACAAGGAAAAACTAAAGTTGTGTTTAGCTTTGGTTGGTCTTCACATAGAAACTAGTGAAGGGTTGAGAAGCTTGCTCAGAGGAAAACTAGTCTCCAAGTGGGAGATTGTTAGGTTGTGGAGGCTGTTTTCATGTGTGAAAGTGTTGAAGACCTTGTACATTAAGAGTAATGTACACTTTTCATGTATCTTTTACGAGGTTCGGGGTCGGGCCGGGCCAGTGGGGTCAGGCGGTAGCCCCAGAGTAGAGAGGTTCAAAGCCTGCACCCACTTCCGATTTTTTTTTTTTTTAGGCGTAAAAATTTTTGGCCTCGAAAAATGCACCCGACATATCAGGAAACATGCTTTTCTCATATGGGTGATTTTTTTGACCCATAGGTTTATGGGACGGATTTTGCCCATGGTTTTGATACCCACGGTTTTGTAAAACTGCTTAAGTAGTTGTTTATTTATATGGTCTTATGCATATGATAGATGTACAAGAAAATGTATTGCAGATGTGTTTTGAATTCAGTGTGAATTCTGTAGAGTTTGTTGAGCATAGCTCCAAACGGATTTGGGTATTGTATTGAGAGAGTTGTGGCTTGTAATAAAATTTGAGAAAGTGATTCTTGGTGGACGTAGCCCAAATTGGGTGAACCACGTTAAATACCGTCTCTTTGTCTTTGTGTTATTTTATTCTACAATTTTATTTGAGAAGCCGTAATAATTTTTGCATATTAGTTTCTCTTGTTGCGATTCGTGAGGGATTATTCCGCATATTTTATCCCTTATTTCCTAACATTTACAAGGAAGGACATCTCCATCTCCTCCACTAACAACATGCCAAAAAAGGGTCCTCTCACCTGGTTAAAAGGTACAACCGTAAAGTAGTGAGGATAGATCAAATCCTCTTGAGGGTGCTACCCATTTCTCCACATCTGAGTGACAAAGAGCAAGCTACATTTCTTCCCCGGCTACAAAACGACACACTACATGATCTTCTTGTCTCTAAGCTTCTTACCAAACCTATGATGCTACTCATCTTCTAAGGGAGAATCAATATGGGTACCAACAAATCAGTATTGAAGGTTTATAGGGTTTCCTCTTTCTTACATGTGAATTTAGGTTGTGTGAAAAAGATTGAAATATAGTGAAGGAAATATATAGGAAGTTGAAGCACATAAGAATTTTCAAATTCCAATTATTAAAGGGTTTGAGACATTACACTTCCATTCAAGACCATAAAATTCTAGGTATGATTTGTACTCAATTTCCAACTATACAATTGACATCAAAGCATTTTAGGTTTCTAATATTTATTTTCAACCTATTTGAATATATGTATCTTCTCTTCTCTAACGTTTATAGCTATGCATCCATCTCTTCTTAAGTATTTGATTGATCATTTTATTTTTACCATTGTTTCAATTATTATTCAAATTATTTTGATTTACTACATCGATCAACAATCTCCTATAATTAACCCTTATATATTATTTATTGTTGTGTACTTTCCATAACATGATTTCATTACAAAGTATTTATATCCATAGCCTTTACATATATTATTTCATCTATCGATAATTGACATTAATAGTCTACATGATCCCATCACAACTAACTTGGGTCACCTTGGCCTCATCATTTAGTTTATCACTCTCTTTGGTGAAAGTTTCTCAGGAGCATTTAAGTTGAAAGAGCCTATTATAAGACTTTTTCAATATTTATGTGATTTCCTCTCATGTGTGATTCATCTAATCTTATGCTTATGTGAAATCTACACTCATCTCACATATCCTCAAATTCCACATAGGTATTTAATCACGGTGCTTCTTACTAGATCGAAAAGGGGTAATGTCTCCCCACCTTGAACTAATACCATTTGTTTTGTCTAAAATATCATGTGACATTCCTTTAATTGGTCTCTAAAATATGGTTTATATGGTAGGGGTTTAGTCCATCACTATCAATACAAAATTATGAAAACATTAATCATTTTTAATTAGACAAATGGGTAAGGATGTTGAAAGGTCCTCATAACCTTGTACAACCATGAACAAATGTTACCTTAAATTCCACACCATATCCAAAATCAAATAATCCTAGAACACTATGTTTCCCACTAACAATTATTAAACAACAAAGCTCAACCAAAGACCCAACTTTACTATTCAACAACTATAATAGAAAGAGTAAGAAAATTTCAGCAATATTTGGATCTAGCTACATCCTTAAATTTAGCACTAATCATTACTACGACACATTATTAAACCAAGGGTCAAAGCATACAAGTGTGTCCCACTTTGTGGCCATAAATATTTTAAAATCTGACTAGTAAATAAATAATTAAAAATACTATAAAATTTTAAAAAATCGGAGTAAATTCTGGATGCCTTGCACCTTGGTATTTATTGCCTCTTAAAAATGCATGTTTGGTCATTTTATATGTTTTTGGTCATGTTTTGGTTGTCGGACATAGTTTCTTGAAAGTACAAAAACTACTGAAAAAGTGGGACACGAGTTATATATGCTTTCACCCCCAAATTAAACTTCTTACTTTTTTTTTTTTTTTGAATGTTACACCCATCCCAACATTCTTTACTGATCCTTGTCATCTTGACTATCCTCATGAGGCGACATTATTTCCATACCCTCTAAAATTATAATTTTATATTCCTAAATTTCAGATCTCCGTTCCTTGTAAGAGCTAAAATAATTTTTTATTGGTGTCCTTCTTAATAATATCAACAATTGCATCTATCCACTACTCTTTCAAAACTTCGTAAAAATATTAGAAAATATAAAAAATCATTATTTGACCTATTACATGCAAACCTTCATTATTAATTTGTTAACCATGTCTTTGATTGAAGAAACACTAGTTGGTTCTTCGTATTCTCTTCATACTTTGACTTTGTTGATGCGAAATTACAACACCCCGAATGGCCTGATTTTGAATGGGGCATCTAGTGTAATCTGCATAACATTGGACCATCTCTCAAGATGTGGGACTTGCAAACTTGAGATGGTCCTCCAGAGAAAGCCGACTTATTCTTCCTAAACTACCTACCACAATCTACTCTAATGCAGGAAAACTATCTAATCCTAATCTAACCTTCCAAGGGACTAGGAGAGAGAGAAATGCATGAAAATAGAGCCTACACTAAAGCGGTGATACACCAGAAAAGGAAGTTGCTGATCACAAATCCAACTTCCTGAAATGGAGAGAGGTGAGCAATGGAGAGGATGGATAAGATGCATCACAGAAAAATATTTAGTTCATAAAGAACACCACTTCAAACCCATTAAACACAACTCCCAAAACCTATAATAGACATCAAGAAATATGAATAGTATACCTTGCAATGATGAGAGGCAAGAAGAGACAATAAAATAAGCAAAGGATGGACAAAATGCATCATGAAACATATTTTATTGCTCCATGAATTCACACAAGTACATCATTAGTGGGCAAGAGGAAAGAAAATGCCATTACAAAGCAAAGAGAGGAGGCTTAAACTCCACATTCAACCCTAGGGAAGAAAGAGAGAGGGGGAGGAGAGAAAAATTACCAACTTCTAGAAAAATTCCCCCTTTACAATATATATAGGAAGAATGAGAGAGAAAGGAAAGAAGAATTTGAATCCTACTTCAACCACCTTAAGATTGCATCGAATTCACTGCAACAATGATGGGTTCTACTTTGCAAAACCCATGCCCCCATGTGTTGTTCCTTGTTAGGAAAGAAAGGAAGCCCATACTTCATTATGGTGGTAGGTGAGAATCTGACAACCTAAAAAATGGCAGACTATATTTAAGATTCTTGGTGGCTTCATGATTCATCTTTCATTGAATTGACCTTTTCCCAATATTTTCCAAACTACTTTGGGTTTGGAGTCTATCTGTGCAAGATCCATGTGGAAGCCCTCTGCATTCTTAGATCTTTCTTGCCTTTTTAGGGTCTTGGGAATGCGACGTGTTGAAACTTGGCATCGTCTGCAAGCGTAATTTGCTTTCTTTGTGTTTTTCCTAAGTCCCTATTTAGGAGTAACTATGTTGGACGCTAGACATGTGGAGGGCTAGTGCTCGTTTGGGTACCTGCCTTTGGGTTTTACCTTTGAAGTTGCATTGAGATGACACATGGAGGCTTCTGCTAGATCTTAGACTTTTGAATGGCTGGTGTAACTTTCTCACATCCTAGACATGTGGAGAGCTTGCGCTTGTTTGGGGACTAACTTTGGATTTTATCTTTGAAGTTACGGTGAGCTGACACATGGAGGATTCCACTAGCTCTTAGAATTTTCAATGGCCGGTGCAACTTTCTCGGGCCCTAGACACATGGAGAGCCTGCCCTCATTTGGGGACTTCCGTTGGATTTCACCTTTGAAGTTGCAATGAGCTGACATGTGGAGGCTTCCATTGGCTCTTCCCATATTTAAACTTTTCAAAGGCGATTACGCCTTTCTCGTGCTCGACCACGTGGAGGGCCCGTGCTCGTTTTGGGTCTTTGATTTTGTCACACCTTTCGAAGGTGTCTTTGAGCTAACATGTGGCACCTTACATGGTTTTGTTGCTTTGCTTTGAGTCTACTTTCTTTGAGCTTGATTTTGAACCCTTAATTTTGAATTTCAAGAGTTTAGTGCGAGGTGCGAGAAGGGAATAAGAGGGAATTCGCACACGAGGAGGACGCATGGCGAGAATAGGGTGTACGTGGGCATGTAAGAGGAAGAGAAGGGATGACTAATTTTAAGGCATTTCTACAAAAGGGAGTGTAAAGAGGGCACGAGGGGAAGATGTCGGAGGGGTGTGCACTAGAGGGAAGCGCGAAAGGGAAAAATGGAAGGAGAAGAATGTGAAAGAAGATTATGAAAGCAAGGCATGCGATGGTAGAAAGGAAGGAGGATGCGCAATAGGAAGAACCAAAACTTAGCCAATTTAGAAGGCATCTGCAAAGAGGTGTGTGGAATAATTACATGATGTGGGGAGTGCACAACATGATAAGGATAAGGTGGGTGCAGAGAAGGAAATTGTGCGAGAGGAAAAAATGAAAAGGGATAGCAGACTATGGAGGAAAGGGAGCAGGAGATGTGAAAGAAGCAAAGCACGCGGGGCTTACGGAAGAACTGCAACCTATGTAAGATGCCAAGTGAGCAAGCCTGCGGTGTGTAACCTGAAATGTTGAACATCAAAGCCAGAATGAAATCATAAGTTATCCAAATAACTAGGAGAGTTATTTGGATAACATGACCTCTTTGGGTCATCTTATACCATATCTCCCTTAAATCGTATGGCCCCATGTCATACTCATAACCCATGTGAATCATCCATATCTTCTTCAATTTTTGTTTGAAATGGTATTGTAGGGTCTACCTAATGTTGATAGGCTCTTCACACATTTTTTACTTTGACATCATTGAACCTTATTGGATTCAAATCATCCTTTTTCTCATCATTTAGAGGTATATGATCCTCATATTTTGTTTTCATCTTCATGATCTATGCCATATGATAATAAGGGGAACATTTCATATCAATATGAATTTTCAAAGAACTCTCTCTCATATTAAAATAACTTGTGGTATTTTGGTAACAATTATAGTACCACTTGTTATTCCTAATGTTTTATAAATTATTGGCATCTGCAACCTAACATGGGTAATCCTTATGTTATTTTATTGGTAGATACTTTTGTTCGGAGCTCGGGAAGGATTTATTTATATATAAAAGACTCATTGCATAAGTTGCACTTACCTCAAATGCAACCACCATGAAGAAAAATCTTCTTAAAAGTTTACAAAAATTGTTCAACTAAAACCTTCTTCCAAAATAGAAACATTAAACCACCTTTAAAAATAACATCAAACTTTATTAAAATCTTATAAAAGTAATTTATCTAAAAATAGTTGTTCCCCAAATAATTGTTCCTCGATATAAATCTAAAAACTATAACATATACTATATTTCACAAAAATAAGAAACTATTATTATAATTTTCATTAACACTACCAAAAATCTTTTGTAACTTTTCCCAAATAAAATTCAAGCACCTCACTTTAAGATCTAGCTATCTTGTTATGTGATATTATTATCATCTTGCAATAAGCCTTCCCTGTTGAAGATGATTAGTTATTTTTAACTAGGGTCCATGTATTAGATCAACCAAGGGATTATGTGTCACAAAAACATTCATAGAAGGGTCCATAACATTTTTCTTTCCAAGAAGCGATGAGAGGCCCATCACCCAAAAGTGAGGAAGCATTTGGGGTCCTAACACAAGTATTAGGAAGATAACTAAGAACACTAGAAAATGAACTCATGGGTGATGCTTGTTCCCCACCATTGAATATCCACAATTAGAAGAGTAATAAGAAGGAAAAAAATTAAGACTATCCTTGGGTTTTATAATTCCATAAATAAATTAGTTTCCTTATATTGACTAGTTCAATCAATCGAAACTTGTTGATGAAGAAATTTTCCCATTTTTATTATGTAGGATGTCGTCCATTATTTATTGATATGGAGAAATTTTGTTTTGGGAAAGACTTCACTAAATGATCTAATGAATGCCAATCACTCATAGTCCAACCATTTATCCTAAATATGATAACATATTTCAACATAATCACTTTTGGGGCCTTCCAAGCAATATATTTCAACACATAATCAAGAAAATGTAGATTAAGATTGAAAACTAAACTCTAAAAGGATAGAGATAAATTTACCCAAATTATATCCAATAGCAAAAGGAAGTAAATTCCCTCATACTCAAAAGGAAGGTTGGGAATCCTCACCCGAATGCAAATAATCAAGAAGTTATGGGTTAAATGATTAAGATTCGACAACAAAGGTTTAAAGAACAAACGATTTAATCCCCATTACTGAGGACTCAATTCTAAAATCACCTTTATAAACTCCTCGAGTTGTATAAAAATTAAATAACCCTTAGCAAAATAGTGAATAAATAAATCTACAAATAATAATCATTTCCATTTCTCTAAAATATGGGTGTGAAGATCAATCGAGGATAGTAATAAGTTGTTAAATATACAAATAATCCTATTTTTAAAGTATTTTTCTTATTTCTCCATAACCTCCTTCAACATAGTCTTATATATATTCAAAAAGGGGGTTTATTTAGAAACTTAAAAGGAGGATCATAAGAAGGAAATATGCCTTAGAACTATTCACATAATCATTACATTTATCTTAACATAGAAGGTTAGTATGAGTGGATAGAAAAAATAAATTAGGCTAGGTCTCATTTTTATTCTCGATTTAAATTGGATGATAGGACCAAGTCCTCTTAGGTTTCCTCAAGGTAGGGAAAATATTAGTGGTAAATATTCATTAATTTACATATATTATGGTTTTAAAATTTGAAATTGGTGAATTTTTAGGGTAGGAATTAGAGACTGGGTTGGAAACATTTTGCTAGGTACACATTAATTTTAGGGGTCAATTTTTCATTCTTGCGAAATAGATAATCATGATATTCCCCTTTATGTTGTTGTTCGGTACCATTTTTTTATGCTAGCGGGTGAAAACCTAATATAACATGGAAGGGACCTGACAACATATTTTATGCTACGGGCGGTGGCATTTTATAGTGATATCATTAAAAAAGAGTGAGATTTTTTTCTTGCGCCATATTTTGTGAGGACAGATTTCTCATTGAGATGATCGTTTTTTCTTGCTAACATCAAAAGTTTTAAAAAATATTTTTTCATAAAAATTAGCAAAATCGTATTTTTTTACAAAAATTACTTTTTTGTTTGTGCCATATTTTGTGAGGACATGTTTCTCATCGAGATGGTCATTTTAACTTTTATTGTCAAAAATGATTTTCAAAAAATTACATATATTTTTGGCCGACATCATATACTATTGATTAACACCATAATATATGTTATTGGCTGTAGCATAAAAAATCCTACCAACCGAAATCATATTTGCATTTTCTTCATATTCACCATTAGCGTGAAAGTGAATTTTGGTCCATATTTGCAACGAATTTCTACAATTTTTTTTGAGGCGGGACTTAAAATGTTCCACTGGCTCAAGGTTATAGTGGAGCTCATCTTTTGGTTTAGATTCAACTATAATACTTCAATCTACTTCTATTCGTTGGGCTTATGATTACTCATATACAAAAGTATCATTATATTTATCTTTATTATGGTATGTACATGTTATCCCTTGAATAATATTTCCCTGGGAGACCAATAGAAATGACATGAGAAGGTTTTTTTATGAAAATAGGCTTGGATGTAGAAATATTTGAATCCTTTTAATAGTAATTATTATGGTCCAAAATACAATTTTGGGGTTGACATCTAAGGCTAAGATATCATATCCACGCATTATGTCCAAGCACTAGACAAGATCCATGTATAAGAAAATGAGATCTCAAACCAACACACCCATTAAAAGAAGGAATTTACATACTAAGATGTCACAACATTATGGAAATTATTTAGCTCTATAAGATTAATGATGGAAAATAAGGAAATAGGATTTTCGGGAACCATGTAGAAGATAGGAAGTATATGATAATAATGCCCCACCAAAACCTTGCGAGGATGTAATTTTTCTCCAATCAACATCGTGGAGTGATTTCAACATTTTACCAAAGTCATAAGGGATGAGGATTGAAGCCAAAAAGAGAAATATAATTATATAAAAATCTTGTGGTTGTGTGAAGAAATAGGAGGACAATGGATTACATAAATGCATAAATTAGAAAGAGGACAAGAGAAATAGAATCCATTTTCTAACTTGATTCCTATATTGACATTCATGCTCCAACAATGTGGGACATGATGTTATCTCTTTCTCTTTTATTGCTCGGTTTCGCATTATAAGGTTTTTGTGTCCATACCACCTAGAGAGATGTGGAGATCTATTATTCTAGTAACCAACAAGTTCTCATAGGCCTAATATTGTAGTAGTCTCCCCATGGATAATTCTTACTTATGTGTCTTATACAAACATCTATAAATATCCTTGTATAAGTGGGAAAATACGTAGAGACTCTATTATTATAATAAACACCCCTCCTCAATCGTATGTACCATTTGATTTAACATATATGATTATGATTTTCCTCCTAGGTTAACCACAACAATGAAGCTCAATATTGCAAGTATGTACTGTGAATGTGTGGTATGTTTCCCAATAAGATTACCCTTAATACGAATCCTCCACCCACTATTAGAGACACTGACCCTCTCCATAGACTACATGTGATCCATATTCTCCTCCACCCCCTTTGGTGTCTCGTAGTATTACTTCCTCTCCCCTCACGAACTTTGAGGATGTTATATACATCCAATAAAGTGACGGTCATCTCCTTGTCAATAGCTAATAATTATGTATCACTATTCCATCACTCAAGCGAAAGTAGTGAGAATTGTGGAGCCAAAGTGAATTTTAGGTAGATCAGCTATATGGTTGAGGTCAATCACATTAAGGCACGTCAATATTTCTCTACCACTCCAAACCTTTGCATTTTTTTCAACACCACCCCATGTTGGGGTTTATGCATGTCATGTATGGTAGTTTGCATCACATTAAAACAATATGAAATAAGTGTTTTTAAATTATAAATGATTTTAGAAACAAATTGTACAAGTATATGTACGAGAAAAGTACAACTATTATGGTATTTGATTATGCTTAATTAGTTTTAGATATAGCCATAAGGTCATGATAGTACAACTCCAAATTTAAGGAAAATTCTCCCTTGACATGATCTACATTTGATTTTTATATAAAAATATGAATTAAAAAATAATAATTACATAATGACTTATTAACTTGAAGTGCATGTCCTAAAATTATATGCAATATGCTGTAGGTATGCTCTCTGTCAAACTATGTTTGTCAAAGGGAAAATGTAAGAATGGGATATGTAATTAATTTCACTTTCGGTTTCTATATTGAGTCATTTTTAACAAAAAAAAAAAAAAAATCACTTTACTTAAGTTGTTAATGCTCTTTTATATGTTTTTTTGTAATCATCATGTTATGTTAAAGGTACATGATTATTCCATGTATGTTTTCATTATCGCATTGTTGCTTGGAAAAATTCTTCATATTTCAAGTAAATTTTGATAATACTTATGTTTCACATACTCCATTTGTATCTGGATGAGGAAACTATATCCTATAATTATTTACTAATCATTTTCATGTCTTTGTATATATGGTATTCACAATGATTAAGTGATTAAAGGGATGTAGCCAAATGACTTCAAGGTTCAACTTTAATTCACAAATATCTAGGGATCAATGATTCACATTTACTCTAATGTACGAATGCTTGTCCCCGATGACATATAATGATTTGACTTCACCTTGCATATTTTTTTACTTTGACCAATTGTGATAAACCCATGACACTTCCACCACATACTTAGAGAAAAGAGGTATCATATTGCAAATATTTTTAGAGACCCATTTTATCGTAGGAAAGTAGTTTTCGAGGTTTCAAAGCTTATCAAATGTTTTCATGTCCCATAAATCCAAATAAATAATATCTTTAATATGTTATACTATAAAGTATACACTTATGCCACCTACTTTGTGGTTAAACACATATATCAAAATATATTGAAATATAATATTTATCTCATATTAGTTTATGTTGGTTCTGCATATTTCTTTATTAACGTAATTAGAATCAAATCAATCAATATAGATACTCAAATCAACTTCCAAAACTTGAAAGTCCCTTCTCAACTCACCAAATGTAACATTCATTCTATCTTTCAATCTACTTATCATCATGACAACCTCTCTTTTCACTCCGTTTTACCCAAATGGGCTCATCCACCCCTTCGACATGATGTTTATCCAGGGGAATTACAAAATATGCATCTTGATCAACATCATTAAAAAGGCACCGAGCCCATAATACACTTTAAAATCCGCGTGAAGAGGGGCTGTCAAACATACACTCTAATTTCTATAGTTTTCGTATGACATAAACATGATAGAACCCATAATAGGAGATTGATGTGTTCCAACTTCCAATTAGATTTTTAGAAAGGAAAAGTTTTTAAAATTATTTCTTTGGATTTTCATAGCGTATTGTCTGCATACAAATTTGTGCAAATTTATTCCTGAAAGTTCACTTGGTCCCATTTTTTAAACTTCTAAACTAACCTTTTGTTGTTTTTGTTGGTATACACTCACATCCGCATCGAATTTGATATTAAAAAATAAATAACATGGTCCATTTCGGTGTAATAAGTAGTGCTCTTTTGTATACCAAATGTGTATATCGCCATGAAATTTTGCATACACCATTACATTACCCTAATTAGGGGGTTTACAATTAGAACTATTTTAAATAAATACTAAATTACACTTAATTAGGGGACAATATAAAAAATATTAGAACATTTTAGGGACAAATAAATAGTATAAAAGATTAAAGAATTGGTTTTGAATTATAATAGACTAGACCATACAAATTTGAAGATAGACTATTGAAATGTGGAATAACACATGTTTAAATAATAGAAGAAGTTGATTTCGAGAGATATTATTCAAGGAAATACATTGATTGGACTTTAAATGGTTTTAAAATTGTTGTGAAACTTTGTAATTGCTACGAAAATGGATTCTTTGACAAGATGTGAAATTTAATAAGTGAATGTCATCTTGTGGTCCCAGTCGCCAAAAACACTACTCACTTTCTCTAGTTTTTCGTGAATAACAAGGAACCTGCTCCTCCTTGTCAAAACCCTAATCAAACCTCAACGCCTCTCTAAGAGAAATGTTACAAAAGGGATTCACTAAGTAAACTTGTGTCATGTCGAGTTTGTTTGTAAGATACTAAATAATACCTTATTTCTATTTCTACTCTTAATATTCTCTTATTAATACCCCTCCCAATACGTCATTTCTATTAACAAATAAACCTCATGTTACGGTATACTCGTGTATTACGCGACATTTTTAATACCACTTAAATTATGTGTACCTTTTTCTTTTCAAATTTAATTTTGACATTCACCACAACATTTAATCATGTTGCAGAGATAAATCCTTGTTGAGATTGATGTTAGGCTTGTAAAATGTGTCTTGACATACACAATTTGTTGTATCTCCTCTTTTCTTTTCTATTTGCACATCACAACTATTTAGTGTTTTCATTAGATGTAGCTATAATGCCAATTTTCCCCAATACCATTTAAAACATTACTTTAAATTTGTAAACATTACAGATGAGAATATGAATTGTTTGATATAGAAAGGGACTATTAATTTTTTAAAAGGTAAACAAAATATGATGAGAAGATTGATGGTAAAAATAAAATGTTTTGAAGATAACCATAGGGTTTAGTTCCACATTGTCGGCTAAAGAGAACATATTGTGTTTATATGTCAAGATAATTTCATATTAAGGTATATTAAAGAAAGAGATGAAGGAACCATCAAGATTAGAGTTTATATTATTTTGATGTAAATCATTTAACTCATGGAGTGTGATAGAGAATTTAGGGGCTCCTAGATCATTACAGAAAATCTTTGTCTCATGATCTTAGATTATTAAAGGAAAAGGAAAAGTTAAATACTATTTGAAACACTAAAAAAACATATATTATGCTATTTTGTCATGTGGATCAAATGAATGACGATCAAGGTGAGTCCATTAAATTTCATATAAATTTCTACAAAATATTTTAAGGTGATTAAATTTGAGAGAAATGACATTGATGTTGTCAAATAATACCAATATCAACAATAGGTAAAAGCCTAGTATTATATGAGATGTGTACATTTATAAGTGTATCACATTCCCATAGTGAAAACAAAGAAAGATAACGTTCCAAAGTGCCTTGCCTCTTATCCCCACAAACAATACCCCTTTATTTATTTTTTAAACATTGTTTTTAAACCCCTTCACCCCTTTAATCCATGTCAATAGTTAAACATCATTTTAACCCCTTCTCCCCCTTAATACATGCTAATGTATGAACTAAATTTTGGTCTATATTTAAAGCCTTTTTATTAATGGATAGGATAACATAGCTATTAATATGTGAATCCAATTTAAAAATTTCTTATGCCAATAAGTTTCCAAGATTTGTGATATTGTTAGGAGTAGATCATTATTGGATGATGTAAATACTTCCAAAGTCCACATGAATTCCTTATATGTCCACAATGCAACCTATATATTCTATGATACGGAAAGTATAGTTTTTTCCATGTTATCATATATCCTTGGCTGTTTTGAATTGTGAATAAATTGTTGAATATGGATTAAATGTTCTTCACATGCTTTAATGAAGATTAATATGTCATCAATTTAGACTACAACAATCAAATTCATGAATAGCCGAAGGATGTTGCTCATCATCTCCATGAATATTGCATTTATATTAGTTAAACTAAAATGAACATCAACCCACTCAAACCTACCTTACGTTGCTTTGAATGTTGTCCTAGAGATGTCCGAGGGTCCGGTAAAAATATGTTGGTAAAAGTACTTAAGATCAACTTTAGTAAAGAATTCGGAACCATAGATATTTTCCAAAAGATGTTTTATCCTAGGAAGAGGGTATCAATTATTCATAAAACTATTTTTTAGAGTTTTATAATCAATGAAAAAAATCCATTTTCAATGCTTATTTGACACAAGAAAAATGATATTGCTGCAAGATGATGACACGATATTTATGTCCTTTATCCATGATTTCATAGATATTTCTCTTGATCTCGTCATTCTTGAGAAATGATCTATAATATAGAGATGTATTAGGCACAACTAATCATGGAATAAAATCAACAAATGTATTTATTCTACGATTCATACAAAATTATTTAGGTTAATTAAATATATCCTTATATTTTTCAAAGATACTTTATTCAAATGTTATGGATCTACATAAGGAACCATGGTATGGGTTTTTGTGCATGGATGTATTTACATTCAGTTTACCTCATTAAGAATAAAACATTCTTACTATAATTGGATAGGTTCTTACACTACTTTACTCTAATGAGTGAAAGCTTCGGAATTACTTCTAGTATGTGGTATTTCCTATCAATGATATCTATAATAACATTTATAAGATTTTATTATTATATTGTATGTTCATGAAAAATATATGGTTTTTCAAATAAAATGTCACATTCCTCTAATACCACTACATCATAATCAAGTACATCTTAGAAAGGATTCAATTGTTACACTATTTGAAACTATCGATTGAAACATTTCTTAGATCGCGAGATGAACTGTCTAATAAAGTATGGTTGGGGAAAGGTTTCATTGAAAATTATTGGAGGTTGAAAGTTTCTAATGTGAAAATTGAGTTTTCTATCAACAAAACATGGGATTGCTTCATAATTTTGAGACTTTTACGGTGAAGAATACCTCTAAAGAGAGCTAGTTATCATCCATGTATAATCAGAGCTCTATAACTAATCTACCTACTATAACATTGTAGTAGAAAATGGAGAATGGGAAAAACAAAAATGTAAGGGATGGTGGGAGTGTCCTCTGCATATAATGGTTAGGGGGGGAGGGGGATGAAATGCAACAGAAGATAAATAGGGATATTCTAACACTCTCTATTTGAAAATAACACAATATATTGAAAAAATTGCAAGTATAATCCGCACACACATTTATCACATGAGAATAAGCGAAAGATAAGACCACAACAAAAAATAGTAGGGAAAATATAATCCAAAATAATTCAACTGATGCTTAAAATATGCAACACTATATTAAATTATAAAATAGACTTTAGATGCATTACATTCATTAACATGGAGAATAAGATAAAAAGGAGAAGAAGAAATGAGTGGGAATAGTAATGGAAAGACCCCTAAAGATGGAAAAATATTAGAGAGATGAATACTCTCGAGTCAAAAATAACTAAAGCAAACTCATTAGCACAACCATGATCATGCACAACACACAAAAATTATTAAAACCAGCAATGGCATAAATCTCGTCTCTTCATACTGTTATGCGATATACGGTTCACAGATTATGGTACAAAATGGTAGTTCTATTAAATAGGCAATGGAGTTGGTTTTATGCAACAACAATTTGTTGCATGAAGCGAATAATAGGTTGGACAAAATATCCATTCCAACAACTAAAAAAATAGAACAATTCCCAAGATAAGCTTAAGTTTTAAGGACTATGAATGTGATCAATATGAAGTTGGTTTGGAAATAAATGAAACTAATTACAAGTTTGAACACATCAACTCCAACATCATCCCTTAAGTGCAAAATTCGGAGTGAGAAAATAGAAAATCTAGGAGATATATCCAAAGATGAGTCCCGACAACAAGGCCTAATAAATTTCCCATTTACAATAAGCGGGGAAAGAGTTACTATTGATGAAAAAACTTCATTGCAAGGTACCCAAAAACTAGTAAGAGAAACAAAGAAGTAGAGAGAAAAATACAACTACAAGTCATCCAAAGAAGCATGGCTCAAAAGATTGTACTCTATTGAAGGAATTTGGTCTACACTATGGTCTAGAACCCTTTGCTCAATCAAATAACTCAAAATCAAATGACACTATACTTCAATATAATATCTCCATGCAAGGAGAATTTCAATGGAGTCTCTTACATTGTAACTCAATAGAATAGATACACTTGAAGGAGAACAACAACAAAATATAATTAAAGGAGATTGTCAAAGGTGATGTCGATAGTGCAAAAAACACCAAACATAATTCAATCTCTCTTGCTAGAAGATGTGGTCTACTAATGGAAAAACCGAAAAGAACATGACACCTTTGAAAGAAGTAGGATCAAAATTACACCATCCCAATCTATTAAATGGGTGAAGTGACGCTCCAAATCAGCGATAAGCTAATATCTGGTCTTCGCTAGAATAGCTCTACAAAAAGAGAGACTATCAACAAACCAAAAAAAGTGTCAAAGATATAGATACAAAATGTTTTAAAAATAAAAGAGATAATCTAAAATTTCTAAATAAAATAGTTCAAAATAAGGAACATTATAATACATGAGGAGAAGAAATTGAAGCAAGAATTCATATTGAGGAGCCATGCATGTATATTTCTTTCAATGAATAATTATGTCATTGTAACAAGTGATCAGAAATCCATGTCAAATGAATACAGATGGCATAAGAAGATTCTTACAAATTATTTGGTGCAAAGCACACAACTGGAACATGAAATCGTACATCAGAAAGTTTGTCAGGCTAATCATGTCTCACATTTCAAATCCCAGGATCCTCAGGCCTGATTAAAGAAGTAGTAAAATTCAAATGTATTTCATGATCCTTGGGAAGATTTAAACCAAAAAAATAGGAGCTCTGTCATCAATTGATCCCAATGAATGACGTGTAGTAAAACCAATACTGTGGTGAGAATTCCATTTTAAAGCATGTATAGGTGAAGAAATACCTTGCAAATTTCTGCCAATACCTCCACCTAAAAATCCCATAGAATGGAGCATGCAAGAATAAAATGTAGTAGTATGCTTCTCAAAGGAGCTAGGGAGGTGAGTAGTAGGAGTTGAAGTGGGATACATAAAATTTGTAAATGCAATAGGCACTGGTCCAAAAATAGAACATAACGGAACAAGATCAATAGGCTTCGGAGAAAAATATGCAACATGAGCATCAAGAGCCTAAACAAGCTCTGAAAGAAACAATTTAAGGTCAGCATGTGCTAGAGAAGTAAATGAATGTGGGATAAGAACAAAATAAGGTAGATCCACAATATAGTGGGGATGCTCAAAACCAGTAAGTTACTGCTACAGAGAGTGTATATAAAGGTCATCTTTTTTTATGAATGAGAACATGTAGAAGAGAGCTTTTATTTTTAAGTGATTTGTTCTCATCCAAAAAAATTATCAAGTATTCCTAAACTGAATAGATTTCAATGAAGAGTATCTAATTCTCATAATGTAAGGAAAACAACTTAGGGCGGGAAGCCATGACAAGAATAAGGAAGGATAAAATATGGAGCTAGCTGGAGAAAAGTGGAGCAAATTCGTGAAAAACTGCAAACAAGATTTCCTTTGAGTGGGTTTAACCACCTATCAAACCAGGCATCACCTTCTAATCTTAGACACACTAGAGGTATGTAATAATTCCACACAGTTATTAGTGTAAACCCATTTACAATATAAGGCTCCATGAAAAATCCTTTCAAAGGCCAACGTAGGGCGATCGAAGGCCAGCATAGGTCAGCCAAAGGCTTTCGTAAGATCCTCGTGGGTGTGCGTTTAGAGTTTCCCTGAAAAATAGAAATTGCTACCTTTTTTGAAAAAAATGCACCCAATTTTACACTTATTACTAAAAAAATCCTCCAAAATAATTTTTTGTCCCTTTCACAAATTCTCTCATAAAAATAAATTCTCCCCCTCCTTTTAAAAAATAAATTGGTTTGCAAGAATTAAAGGACCTCCAAGAAAAATAATATGGTCGAGAGTAAGCGATCATTTCACCTCTCTTACTTCAAAGCCTTCACGAATCCTTAATTAACAATCCCGTTTGACCACCTCAGAATGGATTAAGAGGTAAAAATATATATTTCACTTTGAAAGAGATAATCTACTCATGGGATTTGAAGGAAATTACTCCTTGATCCTAATCTCTTCATTTATTCCATCCATCCAATCTATTGATCGATTCATATAAATACTAACAATAAACACTATTTACCATTGAATTTTGCAAGTTTTTATTTAAAAACTTGCCCACTTTTAGGTTTTAGAAATTTTTGATAACCTCCTTTGCATTTAATGCCAGGAGACAGGCAGAGATTGTTTTCTTTTATGACTTCCACCATGCCAAGATCCAAAAAAAAGAAATAGTGATCTCAAGCCATAGAGTTAGGCCTGAGTCACGTTTTTGTTTCTTGTAATGTTGTGGGTTAAAATTTTATGCATGCTTTTGTTTTGAAAAACCTTGCTCGAAGAGTGGAATCAACTGTGGGTGAAGACTGGAGGAGTTGAGAGGAAAATAGGGCCAAGTTACCAAGACCTCTTAGAGATGAATACTCTTAGCGAAAGATCACTCCAGCACACTTATTACCGCAACCATGATAACGCATAAAACACAAAAAAACATTACAACCAGAGATGGAACAATAATATCTCCTCATATTATTGTCTCATATAAATTTCCCAGATACAAAAGGGGAGTGATTATTAAATAGGAAATGAAGTTGGTTTCATGCAATAATAATTTGTTGCATGAAACAAATAATGTGTTGGAAATGAAGTTGGTTTCATGCAATAATAATTTGTTGCATGAAACAAATAATGTGTTCGAAAACTAACAAAATACATCTCCCGATATTATCTCAATCTTTAAGGAGTGTGAACGTGATCAATATGAAGTTAGTTTGAAAATAACTGAAACCACTTACAAATGTGAACACGAAAACTCCAATAGAAGATTCCCACAATGTATAAGGGTATTCATAACATAACAAATTCTATTAAATATAGAAGAATGAAGAAGAAAGAGGGGGAGAGGGGCATGAAAATAAACTTAAAGATATTTAAAGAGAAGTGTTGGATCATACCCTTGATCTCTAAATCATTTAATTTTATCTAAATGACATTTTATGCTTTTGGTTGGTGGATGTCCTATTGTCATCCACTTACTTGGCCTTGGTCTGAAAACTATTAAATTTTATAACCCATTAAATCAAAACAAGTCTTAAGGATATCAATGAGTTTCTATAAAATTAAAGTAGCTCAAGGTATTAAGTGATAGCAGGTGTTAGGTAGTGAGTGATCTATGGCTTGGTGGAAAATAATGCATGATCCTCGGTGCATGGTGGTATGAAATGATGTCTTGCTAAAGAGTATCCCAACGGAGTATCTAATTAGAGGGAAAGATGTAGAAGAGGTGATATTGAACTCAAATGCAACCAAAAAATAAGGATTAAGTCACCAAACTTATCATAAGGTCTAAGAGAACCACTATAATAATGTTTAGAGTTGTGACTCGGAGGGAACATTGCGGCCTTGCAAAAACTTTTCAGCATAGTAGTACGATAGGAAGTAGTGGAAGGAGAAAAGGAAAGAAGGGGGGACTAATGAGGAAGGGAGGAATAAATGAGAGGAATGAAGGATCGGTATTGGGAAGGGAGGAATGAATGAAGGGAATTAGATATGTGCCACGAGATGCATAGAAAAATAGCATGAATGTGAAAATTGGGGTAGCCGAGGCATTGCACGGGCTATAAGGTGCAAGAGATATGTAATTCAACATAGTAATGTGCTTCTATAGCTCAAATACGTAATTGCGAGTTGGCATAATAGTTCATAATTTGCAATAGTAATCCGTGACATGAAGAGGCCTTAGCGATACACAAGAGTGATGCACATAAAAGTGTAGTAGTTCTAGATTAAACACATTTCTTCCAACTTTACAAAATGAGATAAGTTCATGGGGATTTGGATCCTTAATAGCACATTTTTAACAAAATAGGTAGTGCGGTCATTTTAGTTAACAAAAAGTTTAATCTTCAATTTGCTTCAAGAGGAATTAGGTTATTATGAATTTTTGTCAATCACGAAGCGTGTTGGTTTTCAATGAAAAACTTTTGAGGATGGAAAAATATTCTAGTTCTATGAATTTGGATTGGAGGAAAAAGTGTTATTTATGGGTCTTACTATAAAAATTGTTTTAAATTCCATCTACTTACCTTTAACAAGTAGAGGTTCCCTAACAAAATACTCTTCATTTATATGAAAACTAAATTTATGAATTATGTGCCACTTTTCATTTTTAAACTACTTATTTTGAGTATTTCACAATGTGCTCTTCTTCTAAAAGGGGCAATTTACTTGTTTTGTATTCTTTTTAATCCTAGAACTTGAATTTTAAACTTTTCTTTATGATGAGGCATGAAATATTCTTTCTTAGACTTTTATCTAGATTTTATTTTGAATTTATCGAGAAAATATGTACATGTCTCTTATTAGTGTGAGGATACTTTTCATATTTTATTTATTTATTAGGTGAATTTCTCTCATCCATGCTGAGTCATCTCACTTAGGTGAGTCATTGGGAGTTATATGATGCATGAAATATTCCATCATAAAATATTATATGCGTCGAGTAAGTTTCATACGTCATACAAGAATTACATTCCATTTTTGAATTGTAACTCCTTTCTCCCTTGTGGAGATATGATGAGTCCATGAATGGGAGTTACACAACACTCCTATATGTACTTATTTTTATATATGAGAATAAGTATACCCTTTCTTTTTGGATGTAAAATTTCATGTGATAAATTACTTGTTGGTTACTTGAAGCTTTCATGTGTTTCCATTGATTGAAACTATTTTGATGTGCATAAATTTCATTAGTTCTCTTGATCACACACTTTCATATGGTTTGAGAGATACTTTTCGGTAATCGTGTCACTCACATTCATTTGCTTCTTACTAATCTTATTTTTGTGATTTTTAGTTCCATTTATAAATTTCAAATTGTATTTAATTTGTGTTGTACTTGCATTAATTTTTCTTAATCTCGTGTTTTCAGATTTTTTGGTGTGTTTATAGTGTTTTGTGGCGTGTGTAAATATTATGAATTTTTATGCCAAGTCTAGTTAGTTGTAGCTAAATGCGGAGAAAGTTCTACTTTGGAGGTTTTCTATGGTCTTGACCTCAACTTAGATCAACCTCCCTCTCTTACCAAATTTGTGCACCAACTCTCCCGAGATCATCCCAAGCTCTTTAGCTCCATCATTGAGCTCCCTTTTGATCTCTTCTAGTTCTTTGCCACATCCTTCTCCCCTCAAGATCTTTGCATTCCTTTTTGGGACTTGGCTTGACTCACCTCAAGCATGGCCATGTATCCCCCTACCACCTCGAGATTGGTATTCCTTAATACACCTTGGCTATTTTGAGCTCGAGTTTATTCTTGTTGAGCCACCTTGTGCTCGACCCCTCACTGATCTAACTATCCCTTCTTGTTCACCGTTCTGGGTTCCCCATCTCTCTATGTGTGCTCACCATTCCTTGTTTCATGTTGGGTTCATACCCTTATTGTTGAATCCATCTTGTGCTCGTTTACGCTCCTTCTCAAGCCCTGTGTAACTTTTTTCCATCTAGGCCCCCTACAAAAAAGTTGTCCCTTAGCTCTGGCTCCACTCCTAACTAGGACCTACAACCCTATTATATCTTTCCTTTAGTTTAGAATAAGACATGTCTCCCTTACATCATTCATTACAACTCGAATTTGATCCCACGATTCTTGTAAGCGCCTCGAGCCACACACACACTCCTTCTTGACCATTATAACGAGCATGACACACTCCTCCTCATTGACTCGCTGGATTTTTGAGAACCTACAACATAGCCTTGAGTTCTCCAACTAGACATCGAGCTTTCCTCCTTGGCTTCCACCTTAGTCCTGTTGATTTCCCCTTTGTTTAATTTTTATGGATCATTAGTATTTTATGGTCCTTCCCTTTTATTTGCACTAAATAATCTTTTGGCTAAAAAAATTAATCAAAATTCCTTAAAATTACCTTTTTAATCATTTAATTAATTAATGTCATTATTAATTAATTAAATAAGGTTATTTTATAAATTGGCTCTAGTTAAAATTTTGAATCAATTAGACTAATTTGGGAAAATTTGGAAGCTCTAAAACTAAGTTTATTGGTGTTTTTCTCTAACATGTTTTTGGAGGATATTTTGAATGTATAGTGTTGTTTTGGGGATTTTGTTGAGTTTTGGGAGATCTTTTGCATTCGGAGGCGCTTTGTAACATTGTTGTGCTCTCATTATTGTTTGTGGTTTATTTAGTGCATCCACCACATTGTTGTGGTAAGGGATCCCTAACTACAATGTGAGATGTTGTTTTCACATTGAAACTTGTTTTCCCCTTTTTTTCACTTTTGACCTTGTTTTGTGTTTGTTCAACATTGTTTCATTCGATACAACTAAAAATTATTGTGGTCTCCACACTTGAATGAGTTTTCACTAATTTCAAGGTGAGTGGCCAAGTGTTTCACGTCACATGAACACATGTGTGTGTAATCAATGCATTAATTATAAAGTTCGGAAAATATGGAAGTACAAAGCGTTTGTGCTTCCTTATTTTCACCCTCATTTTATTCCACTCACTCTAATATGTAATAGATCTAAATTCCCTTTTCTTTCTCACTCCCTTCAACTATCACCAATTGAGGAATTTTGTATCACTTCCCTTACTTGCAAAACAAGAAGCATTATAGGATAACTTTGGGGTTCAAGTTGAGCCAACCAATGCTATAGAAAAAGAGAAATGCTTTGACAAATGTGATGAAGTTTATGGGCTCTTGTGTTTATTTTATGTCACCGGATCTGTTCTTTCATATAGCTTCCACCAAAACACCCAAGGATGTATGGGACACCTTAGAACAACTCTTTGGGAAACATGATGAAATGAGAGGGGAAAACATGGAAATTCAGCTTATTAGTCTTAACCCTAGCAATTTTAACACACTTCAGGAATTCTTCACCAAGTTAAAATATATGAAATTGTAATTAAAATAATATGGAATTAACATAAAGGACTCATAAGTTATTATTTCCATCCTCGCTAAATTAGATCCTCTCTATTCGGTTTTATCTCTAGCTTCCATGCAACCAAAAGGGAACTTAGTGCACCATGGAAAAATCCCTCCTTTGTGAGTTTGTTACCAAATTGACTTAGGAACATGATAAATTAATTCAAATGGGTACTCTAAAATTAAGTAAATCATATTCTCTATGTGCGGGCCATGAAAAAGCGGAGAAGGATTTGAAAGAGAAGAAAGAGAACAAGAAGGATCATGAGACCAGAAGGAACAACCCACCACGAAAAAAATTCCTCCACTTCCTCTTTCATTGTTAAGCCTTCAAAAGAGAACATCAAATGGGGGTATTACACAGGTAAACATGATGAAATTAAATGTTTGAAGAAGCATATTTCCTTCTCATGAGTCTTCTTGAGAAGAACAACATAGGTGTACCTATAATATCCCCTTTCTCGGAAGTAGCTAGTCGAAGAACCTTCTACACTTCATTATTTCTATGAGATAAGGGGAGGAATAAAAGGAAACTTAGTCATAATTAATTTATTATAAATTTTAATATAAAATATTATTATAATCCTTTTATATTAACTTATTAATGATAAAGTTAAAATAAATATATATAAAAGGAATAAAGCAAAAAGAAAAGGATAAAGAGATAAAATACCGGGGAATTGAAGATATGGGTGATAGAGAAATACCTCCACAAACGAGAGGAGTTGATCTATGTAAATGAAATATTCACTAGAGGTAATAGAGAGTTGCAAAACCATTTGATGGAAGCTCAAAGAGATCTAAAAGACTCCTTTATAGGAGTCATTTCCAATTTTAGTAGATCATGCACGGGATGAGTACTCTACAAGACCAATGTCTCAAGGAAATCAAGGAAACCATGGTTAAGAAAGTTCTTCTACCTATCTTGGACATAAGGTCTCAAGAAATACCCCCTCTAAATTATTAAGTGCTAATTTTTTCAAATAAATGTACGAAAGAGAGAGAGAGAACAACCGGAAGCTATGGGAGTTGCAAAGAAATGGATCTATATGGAGAAAAATATGCATCTTTGAATCACAACACAAGAGAGATGTTTTCATTGAGATAATTTTTCCAGCTGAGGAGAAGTGAAGGACCAAGTAAAGATAAGGTAAGTCACCAACAAGAGCCAAGAAAACATATCAACATGTTGAACAATGTATCATTGGAGTTTTCATTCATGTCTTGTGCCATTGATGACATATAATGATTAGTGAGGTGACATGACCATTCGGGGGCATGAAGGTTGATAGGTAGTTCCCTCCTCTCACCTAAAATGGTGTGTTTTAAGTAACTTGGTATTGTAAGAATTTGGATGGAATGTATAATTAACAAATTATAGATTCACACATAAATTATGAAGAATATAGATTATCGTTGGGTAGTTAAATAAGACACATAATTATATTATTAATGATAGAAGATTACATATCTTAATGAGCAAGAGCTAAAAGTAAATAATAGGAAATTAAAGACACATATAACACCAGATTTAAGTGGAGAAACTCGAAGGAAAAAAATCCATTGATAAAACACTGTCTGTATTAATAATTCAATAGTTTTAACCCATCACTTCCACTTCACTCCTCGGTCTCACAATAAACAATAGTAGACTTCTATCTCTCATAGTATAACAACTCACATAAGTAGCTTAAGCTTAGATCAAATGGTCTATTAGCTCATTATCCCAATAAAAATGTAAACAATCTTGTGAGGGATCATCCTACTTATATAGGATGGGTGGTTGGTCATACCATTCCACTCTTTAGCTATGAAGACCGACTAAGATTATTAAAAATAATCTTTAAGACAAGGGGTTTTTAAGTGGTGGTCCACCAAATGGTATCCCCACTTGACATTAACACCCCAACACTCCCCCTTAATGTTAAGTGGGGAAAACAAAACTAGACATGCCAACTTTACCTTTTTCTATAAAAGGATTTACAAATCCTTGAATCAACAACAATGATTCAGGATAGCATGCAAACAAGGGAAATCAATAGATCTTCCCATACAAAATTATTAAGACAAGTGCTTTATATATGAAGACTTACATCAGATTATGGAGCCTTTTATAAACTAAGGCATACCCATAACTAAAGCTTCATTTGGGATTTACAAGTAACTTCACATAGAGTGACACATTTACTTATTACAAAATGGAGGAAGTATTGGAAGTTTACAACAGCCGTTAAGAGGTGGCATTGTCATGCACACTCCCCCTCAATGGAAACTATGATAGGCCCAACAAGGCATGAAACTTGCAAAAATTCACAACACACAATGGCTTGGTGAAGATATCTGCAACTTGATCTTCAGTAGAACAGAACTTGAGATCAATATCACCATTAGGACTTTCTCTCGAATAAAGTGCATATGAACTTCAATATGCTTGGTCCTTTGATGCTGAAATAGATTCTTTGTAAGAGCAATGCAACTCTAGTTGTCACATAGAAGAGTAGTGCTCCCTTTGACGCCCATGTGCAGTTCATCCAATAGTATTTTCAGCCACATAACTTCTTTTTATCTTCCATAACACTTTCTATACTCCACTTTAGTAGAAGAGATAAGACATTGTTGGTTTCTTCTTGCTACTCCAAGTGATGGAAACCTGCACCCAACTTGAAAATATATCCAAAAGTAGACTTTCTATCTAAACATCACCAACATGATTAGAATCACAATAACCAAATAATTGTGCATCATTACAAGAAGAATAAAAAGACCATAATTGATTGTTCCTTTAATATATTTCAAAATTCTTTTTCCATTTTCCAATGATCCTCATAAGGTTCTTGCATAAATATTGAAACTACTCCTACTGCATAAGAAATATTAGGTCTAGTAATAGTCAAATAAATTAGACTACCAACTAGCTGCCTATACATAGTAGGATCAAATTTAGCACAAGTTGGTTTAGGGTCTAACTTAACACCAAATTCAATAGGAATGACAACATGCTTATAATAAATCATGTTAAATATTCTAAGCAAATTCACAACATACTGAGATTGAGATGCAACAATAGACTTATGATCTTGAAATATAATCATGCCAAGAAAATGATTTAATAAACCTAAATCAGTCATTTCAAAATGTTGTTTTAACCTTTCTTTGATTCTAACAATTAAATTTTTATCACTACTAGTAATCAAAAGATCATCAACATAAAGAACAATAATGATAATATGATTGTTATCAAACTTAACAAATAAATCATTATCAAAACAACAGTTAGAAAAACCAAGCTCCTGAAAGAAACTATTAATTTTAGCATACCAAGCTCTAGGAGCTTGCTTAAGACCATACAAAGACTTTTTAAGCTTACAGACATAAAGTTATTTACCATGTTCTTTAAAACCTTTAGGTTGACTCATATAGATTTCTTCTTTTAAGTCACCATTTAAAAAAATCATTTTTAACATCCATTTGGTGAATCTCCCAACCATATTGGGAAGCTAATGCAAGAAAACTCTCAAGTGCTCATCTTAGCAACATGAGAGAAAAGTATCAACATAGTCAATACCAGTTTCGAGTGAAACCATGAGCTACCAGCCTTGCCTTGAACTTTTCAATCTCTCCTACAAAGTTATATTTGATTTTGAACAACCACCTAGATCCTACAATGCTTCTTTTAGAAGGAGGAGGGACTAGTTCCCAAGTGTCATTTTTATTAAAGCATTGTATTCATCCTTCATAGCCTAAATCCATATATCATATTGAGATGCTTCTTCAAAGGATTTTGGTTCTACCTCATAGAGGGTCATAAGGCATGATAAGTATGCTAGACTCTATGAGTTATCTTTCTAAGATTATCATGATTGAGAGTTTTGAACAAGATTTTGAGCCCATTTAGGAATCTTAGGTTGCAAGAAATTTTGAGATGACCCCATGATCAATATCCATTATATCTAGATTAGGATAATCATCCTCTCAAACTTTTATTTCATAATGTAGGAGAAGTATTATCAAGACTTCTATCTCTGAAATAAGAGGAGGGTTCATGAGAAACATCGAGAGAAAGTTTTCTCTAAGACTTGAACATTTTGTTTTCAACAATGTCATTCTTGAATGGATCATAGAATCTTATTCCTTTAGTTTTACAGCCATAGCCAAAAAAAATACAAGAAAAAGAGGTTGGATCAAGCTTCTTCCTTTTGTCTTTTGGAATGAAGATAGAAGCAGGACTACAAATATTCTTAAGTGAGAAATATCTCATTTTTTCTTTGTCCATACTTCATGAGGAGAATTTTGATGAAAAGATTTAGTAGGTACTCTATTAAGAATATAAACAACAGTGTTCATAGCTTCATCCCATAAGAACTTAGGCACATTGGAATCATGAATCATAGTCCTAGCCATTTCTAAGATAGTCTTATTCTTTCTTTCAATGCCATTTTGCTGAGGGGAATAGGAAATAGTCAACTCTCTTTGAATCCCACATGACTCACAAAACTCATCAAACTTTTTGTTGACATATTCACCTCCATTATCAGTCCTAATTCTCTTAATTTTCATATTAGAAGCATTTTCAACTAGAGTTTTAAATTCCTTAAAATTATCTAATACATGAGACTTCTTCTTAATGAAATAAGACCAAGTCATTCTAGAGTAATTCATCAATGACTAAAAAAATCCATATAAAACACCTTAGAGCGAACCTTAAAGTGGACCTCTCACATCACTATGAATTTATAATAAATGTGAAGATTGGATCACGATATTTGTGAAATGGTTGAGCATTTGCTTACCATGTAGGAAACTTTCACAAGTTTCATGATTTGACTTTATCTTTGAGAATTCTTTTATGAAAAAAAGATTAATGATAGAAATATTATACAAGATTTTGAAAGACAACCAATTCTTAGATGCCAAGAAGATCATCTCATTCCTAATACTTAAAATAAAAATTGAGATGAAACAATCAAATTTTCATGAATTTTTATTTGAATATGAAATATAATATTCTGAACTTATCTTTAAATAATTCAACTTATCTGACCATCTAATTCAACTTTAATTTTCTTTAATTTTGAGCTAAATAAAAATATTCTTTTCATGAGGTTACACGACATTACTCTAAAACTATTTAATATCTTAGACAACCCTACCTTTTCATGCATGAGTCTCTAATAGATATTTTCCATGCATTTGCAGGCGAGTCCATATGGCCTATATGCATCAAGAATTCATCCCTAATGCTTTGCAATAGGATGGAAAGAGCTTCGTGAGATCTCTGAGAAAAAAACTAAGGTTTTCAGGGGTAGCTTGTCTCCCTATGGGACATTTTTCACACTAGTCACAAGATCCCATAGATTTCTAGCCATAAAATAAGCTTTTAAACACACTCTCCAAATGCTATAATTTGTTCCATTCAATAACTGAGACTTATCTAAAGAAAAACTAAAAAATTGGCCATTTTAATGCTCAAATGACAAATGGAGACAAATTCAGCTAAAAAATGAGTCAAGGAAGCTAAATAGAGAGAAAAAAAACTAGCTATGATATTTTTAATAGTTATATTAGCTAATTAATTAAAAAGGAAGATTACGTAAAAAAGATATTAAGCCATTAAAATTTTGGAATAGAGCAGACAAAGAAATTTTAAAAAATTAAAGTCAAGACTTTGGGAAAACTACTATAACAAATAAAAGAAAAATAGAGAAGTCCCAAAAATAAAAAAGAAGATTAAATCAATGCCTTTTGGGTCCATGAAAACAAAGAAAATAAACCCATGACAAAATATCTATAACAAGTCGACAATTGTGAAAAAAAAATACATGTGTCATTTTTCAATTAGCTTGTACTTCGCTAATGTAGCTAATAAGATAGAAATAATTAATTAAAAAAAATGACATAGTTGTATACATGTGTCTTTAATTAATTACTTCACTTTTTTACACTCGACAAACTACAAACAAAATTTGAAAGAAAAGTTCAAACTCAATCAAATGATGCCACTTGTCTAAAATATAATGACTAAAGGCTAGACAGACAAACCAAAGCTTAATAAAATTTAAATAGATTGCCTTGGTTTGGACTTAAGGTTCCCAAAATAAACCAAAATTAAAAAAGTGTTGGGGAAATTAAAATAAAATATAAGTGTCACAATCTTAGTGGACACTGAGTCAAAAAAATGTGAAAATGGTACTAAAGCAAAGATCGAATTAATTGTTTAAAAACACAATAAAAAGATGAAATATACATGGAGCCTTTTAAATGGTTCACTTTTCGCAAAATCTGACAAAATACTAAAAATTGTGAAATTTTGGAGCTAATTCTTATTGGATAGCTAGTGACACAAATGAATGAACTAACAGATGCGAAATATGGAGCCATTTTACTCGCTCATATTTCAAGAATCTGACAAATGCAAAATACAAAAATACTTGGAGCAATCCTATTGGCTCAACCTTGACATATGTTAGAAGCAAGCTAAAATAATACTAAAAATGTGAAAATACAGAGCTACTTGGAGCTTTCTTATTGTTTCTCATTTCCCAAATGTCAGAAGAAGCAAACAAAGGAAAATGTGAAAAATGTGAAATACTTGCAAGCAATACTATTGGATCATATTTCGCAAAGCGGACCAGATAACAAAATATTGACAAAGAGAAATATGGAGCAATCTTATTGGCTAAAATTTCATAGTAAAAATAACTTCACAAAAATTAAAAAAGTCAAATAAGACTGACAGAGTGAAGCTCAGATGGCACTAAAGATTGGATCATGCTTCGCAAAGACAAAAAGTCATAGAAAATTAAAGATCTAATAAAAAGATGATAGATTGAAGCCACTTGGCACTCTAAGAGTGGATATAGCTTTGCAAACATGAAAAAAAAAACAAAGCTATTTGGAGAAATTTTATTGGTCCAAGCTTCAAAAACCGATAGGATCTAAATAAAAATGACAAAGTGAAGCTAGATGGCGTAAAATGATTGGATTGGGATTCGTAAAGCAAATCTAGTGAAAAATAAAGATTTATGAAGTCAGGGAAGATTTAATCGATCTGAACTAACTAAATCTAAGGAAATCCTTTCAGATCCACAACAAAAAATCTCTAATGGCTATAAATGGCATGAAAACTTAAAATAAGCTCGTAGATGATGGATTTAAACCGTAAACAATCTGAAACAAGATGCAGAAGCAAAGATCTAAGAATACAAAATCTCAAACATGATCTAAACAACCATTTAGCCAATATTTCACCTATATTTCAAAAAATATTTAGGCGGGAATTGGAAATTTAAACCTGGTTAGCTTGAAGACGACTGCGGAACTTTTAGGGTTTTGCAGATCCATAAATAAACTTAAAGTTTCTTCACCTCTTCAAATTAAAAGCTACCAGATTGATCCTGCACACATAACCACCAGCTATACCATGTTAGAATTTGGATGGAATGTATAATTAACAAATTATAGATTCACAGATAAATGCCGAAGATTATAGATTATGTTGTGCAGTTAAATAAGACACATAATTAGCTTATTAATGATAGAAGATTACAGATCTTTATGAGCAATGAAAGTAAAAATTGAAAGTAAAGACATAGATAACACCATATTTAAGTGGAGAAACCTAAAGGAAAAAACTCCACTGATAAAGCACTGTCTATATTAAGAATTCAATAGTTTTAACCCAACACTTCCACTTCACTCCTCGGTCTCACGAGTAAACAATAAAATACCTCTTTCTCGCATGATATAAAAACTTCGTATAAGTAGCTTAATCTTATATCACATGATCTATTAGCTCATTATCCCAGTAAAAAAGTAAACAATCCCGTGAGGGATCATCCACCTATATATAGGGTGGGTGGTTAGTCATACTTGTTCCACTGTTTAGTCTGTGAAGACCACTAAGATTATTAAAGATAACATTTAAGAAAAGGGGTTTTTAAGTGGTGGTCCACCAAATGGTATCCCAGATTGAAATTAACACCCTAGCATGTATGATGTCTTGGTGTGATGTGAGGTGTCATGGTGTATATACAAGGTCTTGGTGCATGCTTGGTGCATTGGAAAACAACTAAGTACTTGGTATGAACTCTAAATATTTCCTACAAGTTCCAATAGGTGCTTCAAAGGTGTGAAAGGGCCTTCATGATGAAGAATAGGTCAAGTCTAATGAATCATGGTGCAAACAAGCTCAATTAGGCCTAGTTCTAAGACCTAATGCAAACATGATTTGGATTATGGAGTAAAGAAAGCTAAAGTAGTGCGATACAAGTACAATTGATTTTTTTTGTCGCATGGTAGAGATGATTTCAAAGATGTTTCAAATCCTCTTTTAGCGAGGTAATTTTACGGCATTTTGGAGGAATGCTCTTGAGGACAAGGCGAGGTAAGCAAGTGCAAGTCATGGTGGTCAAGAATGTACAAACACATTTATGATAAATTGAGAATTTTGGAAGGTAGTTGAGGTTTTATAGTGTTGTAAGATAACATTCAAGGCGGATATGAAGACCAATTTTAAATTTATGAGGTTTTAGGCTCTATCGAGCTAAGAGAATGATTATTTCCATATCGAAGGTCATGTTTGATGTGCTCACTTGTACATTTAACATTCTCATGGAGATCTGGATCTGTACCAAATTTGGGGCATGAAGTATATAACATATTTCAATTTGAATGAGGTAAATTGATGCTCTAATATTTATGAGCGATCTCTAAGAAACTAGGTTGGTCCAAACCCTCCCAAATCCGTCATTTTGAACTGATAGGTAAAATATGTAGTTTTTGTCTTTAAATTGCATGAGAATGTCAAAGTGATCACTTGGGCTTGTAAAAACTCCTGCTTAGTTAATATTTGCATTGGTGGCATGTTCCAGGTGTCATGAGAAGGTACAACAAAATCACTATTTTTGAAGATTTGATGGTAAAATCATGCTTAATAGGTCACATGGTAAAACCCCAACTATAGGAGTGAGCTTGGGAGGTGTCCCAAGTGTCCATGAGAATTTTCAAGAAATTTCTTTGCACATTTTTGGTGAAACATGTCAATCAAAAGGGTCTACCGCTTAAGGCCTATATATGCAAAAACCAATCATTGGGTTTGAAAGGTTAATAAATTAGAGGCATGGTGTAGAATTGCATATGAGGTTAGATAGCTGCTAGAGGTCCAATATGACATGTCTGATCTCAAGACGTGATCAGGTGAGGTGATATTGTGTCTTAGTTCTCATGGTCTAAGATGTCTCATAAGCCCTGTAAAGAAGGTCTGATGAACTAGAGTGTAAGTGTTATTTTCTCCATGTGGGTGTTTGATAATTGAGTAGAGGTCTCTTGTGAAATTTACAATGCATTGGTTTTTTATGCAATTAAAATTGGAGTGTTTGAAGTCATCTAAGACAAGAATGGTTTTTACATTCTAAGACATAATCCGAGAAGTTTTTGAAATGAAAGCTTATTTGAGATATATTCCCTAAAGTGATGCATGCTATGGGCTTGATAATTTGAATGAGGATGTGCATTTTCCAAAAAGGTGTCATATGAGCCATGATCGGGAGATTTGATGAATAAACTAACTCATTTTGTGAAGACTATGTTTTTAGCATCAAGTCCATTAGGACCTTGTCTAATAAGTGTTTCACTATGAGAATGAAGATGTTTAGGTTACTCCAAGTATTTGAAGATGAGCTAGAGGTCCCTAAAAAAATCTCCAAGCATCAAGAAGCTCTACAAGTTCGAGATATTGGTGTTGATAAATCAATTTTGTATTTGGTTCTTGGAGTTGCCATGACTATGAATACATAGCTCGAAGGAGAGTTGAAATGAAGGAACTATACTATAACATGCATCGCTCTAAGCACATGGTGATGGTATATACATATTAAAGGGTCATTCATAAAATTTTCATTGCATGGTCCATGAGCTAAAAGTGGACTTCTTGCGGCCAAGAAGATGATGTTTGTATTTTCTTGGTCTTAGGCACAGGAGTTGATCGAGTCTTTGGAGTCTTGAAGTTAAAATGGAAAGTTTCCAAACTTTTCAAGGATGTATTAGAAAGGAGAGGAGGTTTTTAACGTAACAAACACTCCTAAAAATTGGTGTATTGTTATGTTAAATAGAATACAAAAGAATCCTACATTGAAAAAATAACACAAAAAAGAATAACCGTTACAAATGAAGATTGTAGATGTGAGTATGGAATATTGTTAGTTGCTTCATACGTGCAAAAAGATCATAATTTTTTTCAAGTTACTTATAGGAAGCATAAGGGTCATTATAGGTTAAGAAAGGTCAATACCTACTGATTAACTCTTCTGGAATTTTAATGATGACACTTTGGTAGTTTTAGGTGAAGTCATCCAAGCCTCTTGTATGAGTTGAATACGCTAGAAAGTGAAGAGGTCATCAGTTGAAGTTGTAGAGGTGTGAGAGTGTTTCATCCTCATGTATATGAGTGTCTCAATGTGCATGAAAAACAAATTTTGAAGGCTGAGTTTTAGAAGTGTGAGTAATTGAGAAAATAGTTAGGTATGTGGAGAAGGAAGATGAGTATGTAAGAGCTGAATATGAGATCACAAATTTTTGTTTCAAGAAACTAGAAGGATGAATGTGATCAAAAACTTGTGAAGAATAAGTAGGTTCTTAGAAAAATTGGGAGTTGTTGCTTCCATGCAAGTAAAAGCATGCAAAAGTGTTTAAGTAGGTGCTTGACCTAGAAATTGGAGTTGGTGCTTCAAGTTTAGTGGGTACTCAATAAATTGAAATCCTTGTAATCTGTTATGGGAAAATTATCCACCATAGTGCATTGATTTCAGTGGGTTTTTATCCCTTCAATGGTTTCACACATTAAATTTTGTCTTCAAGTGTGTTTACTTGTTGATTTCTTATGTTTGGATGATATTGTTTCTTCATGTTAAAAATTGATTAGATTTGAATGGTTTCCTAAGCTTTAGAATTTTTTTCAAAATTTGAAGAAGCATTGATTCACCCATCCCCTCTTAGTTCTTTATTTTTCCAACACAAATATATTGGGTATGATTACTATTCCTACATATGATGGTATGGATAAATTTTCTTATAGTGCTTGGTTGCATAAAATAGATACTTATTGTTCACTAAATCCTATATATGAAGAAGATTCCCTCAAAGTTGTTACCTTGCATTTGGAAGGTGTGGCTCATGAATGGTGGTGTCATGGGATAGTTACACAAGTACATGGATCCATTTCCAATATTGATATTTTAGTCAAATTATAGTGGAAAGGTTTGACATTAAGGATCCAAAATTAAATTTTAGCGAGATGGCACAACTCAAACAAGAGGCTTGAGTAGAAAGGTATGTTGCTGATTTTCATAAATTTGCAAACGTGGTTTCAGATATAAGTGAAATAAGGTTAGTTGTTTTATTCATGGAGGGCTTGAACAAACCTCTTAGAGTCTTAGTGAAGGATTTTGATCCTCTCAATCTTCAAGATGCATGATCAAGATATTGTTGACTCTGGAAACTACAAGAGTTAAGATTAAAAATCTACGAGTTTGGACAACAACCAACAACACCTTTGGGGTAGAAAAGGAACTCATTTAAACATCCAAAAAACTCAACATGATAAAAAGGGACAAAAATTAGTGGGCGGTAAGGTAAAGCAAAATAATGGGAAAGAAATAACCAAGAAGTAGAGGAAAGAAATGAGTTAATGAGGAAAAAATATACTTCAATTGTAAGGACCCGGGGAGACCCAATCATCATTTCCAAGGAAGGGTCAATCCAATACTATATTGAGATAATTTCAGATGATTTTAATGTTATCCAATTTTTCCCCTCAGGAAAAATTGATCAAACATGACCTTGCACAGGAGGAAATGGAGAGGTTGGTTTAGTCGTGTGAGCTCACATTCGATCCCAAAAAATCAAGTTGTGGGTGGGCTCGGAAATGGAGAAGCAAGGTTGGAAAATGAGACAAAACAATGTTAAAGGAGATCAGATCTCAACAGGAGAAAATGGAGAAAGGTCGTGTTCACTCGAGGCCCAAATCAGCTAAGTATAAAAGAGCCAGTGGAACATTGACACAACTTGAAAGGTAAATCCAAAAGTAGAGACCCAGACGTGAGTTATCCCTCCACATGGTGGAGCACGATAAAGTTACACCGCCGTTGAAAACTAAAAAGAGTCAGTGGAAGCCTCCACATGTCGGCCTGGTGTAACTTCAAAGGTAAATCAAAGGTAGGCCCCTATGCGCATGACCTCCATTTGTCTAGGGCCTAAGAAAGTTGCACCGGCCATTAAAAATTTGAAGTGAAGCAACACAGCTAGTGGAAGCCTCCACATGTTATCTCAAAGCATGACTTCAAGGGTAGAATACAAAGGCAAGTCCCAAATGTGCATTGGCCCTCCACGTGCCTAGGGTCAGACATAGTATCTTTGCCAAACATAAGGAACTTGGGAAGAGTACAAACGAATCAAAGTAGGCTCACTGAGATGATGCCAAGTGTCCAACCATCACAACTTTAGGAGTGAAAGAAGGCAACAAAATCTTAAGAACGTGCAGGGATTCCACGTATATCTCGCATGGATAGACTCCAAATCCAAAGTAGTTTGGAAAAGATTTGGTGGAAGATCAATTCAAAGATGAATCATGAAGCCCGCCAAGAATTTTAAATGATTAGATCTTTGAATATATTTGTGGAGAGATCCGCGTGGAACTCCGACTCGATCTTGAGATGATCTCAACTACGACTGAAATAAGTACATTGGCCATTTTTGAGGTTGTTAGGCTTCTCACCTACCACTTTAATGATGTGAATTCAATGCTCTTTTGAGGTGGTTGAAGCATGATTCAAATTCTTCTCTCCCTCTCTCTCATTCTTCCTATATATTGTAAGGAGAGGCATTTTCTAAAGGTTGGACATTTCTACTTTGCACCCTCCCTTCTTCTCTTGTCTGTAAGTGGATTTGTGGATTTCAAGCCTCCCATTCAAATGTATAATGCAATTTTGTGCCTCTTGGCCATTGTAATGGATTGTATCAAATCCTTGGAGTAATAAAATAAGTCTGTGGATGATTTCAACCCTCTCTTATGTTCATTGCATCTTCCTAATCTTTCATTGCAATCTTGGTTATCTGTGCATGGTGGTTATATCACATTTTAATGGTTTGTGTTTAATTGCAAAGAAAGTGTTAACATTCCTTGGTGTGCATCAATTGATTAGTTAGGTTTATTTTCTTGTATCTCCTTACCCTGTCTCCTTGACAAGTTAGATTAGGTTTTAGAGTAGATCCTCTGCAATATGAATGTGTGCACCTGAATAGAGGAATAGGAACCGGCCTTCATCCGGAGAGCTCTCCCGATTTGAAAGTCCCACACTTTGGGAGAAGATCCATGTTATGCAATCACACTGAGAGTCTCAACCCATCGAGTTGCTAGACATTCATGGGTGTTGTGATTATGCATCAACAATTTTGGCACGCCTGGTGGGACCAAAAGTCAATATTTCAATTTTATCAAGATTGGGTGTGTGTCTTGGTAAAATTCCAGCCTTTGGAGGCTTTGGAGCAACACATCTGGTGACTCCGTCACTCAAATCCAGTGGTTTTAGTAGCCCAAGTTTATCAAGTTCATGAGAAGAATACAAACAAGGTCAAGAACTAGAGAAGAGGGGCTATTTGTCTATCTACATTTATCCCCAGATAGAGCAAGAAGGGGAAGAAGAGCTCAAAGGTCTCCATCTCCACCAAGGAGGAAATGCCAACACCTCCACCTGGTAGGCCTTTCATTCAATCAACTAGAGTTCTTCGAACAAATAGGATGGCACAACCCAACCCCTATGTCAACTTCACTAGCAGCATCCCACTGACTCTCAATGCACAAAATTGAGTTCCATGCAGCAGTATTGAAGAACATTCCATATTTCACTAGAGAGAACTAGACAACTCCAATTGATCATATCCAAGACATTACAAATGTTTGTGCAATCCATGAAATTGCTGAAATGGACATTGCTATTAAATTATTGGCATCTTCATTAAAGGAAAAGCATTGCAATGGTTCAGAAGTCTAACCACGGGATCCATCTAAAATTGGGACCATTTATGCACAACTCTCCACAATCAATTTGGAGAAAAGGGGATAATTTGTCTTTATTGGAACAACTGACAACAATCAAGAGGGCTCCTAATGAGTAGTTGACTAATTTCAACTTTCAGATTTTAGAGGACGTGGGATAGGATTCATTGGTCGTGAGACCAACATAGGATAAGGTGCTTTTCTATACTTCCTTAAAGCTTTAAATTTTGATATTGCTATGATGATTCAATCCATGGGAGGTATAACTTACCCACAGCCTATAATATTGCTATTAGAGCTGAAAATTGCTTGATTCAAGCTGGTAAACTCAGCACCTAGGCCACCTATGCCTCTATATCCAGAACTAGGAGCTCCTACAACTAGTTAAATACGATTGAATCCCATTCCAACCCCTAGAAATCAAAGCAATAGTGAGGCTTCTACTTCTTCAAGCACTTAAAAGAGATACAAGAGGTTATGAAACAACTACATAACCTAGGAAATGAGCTAAGTGACTATCAAGAGACAAAAGCTCATATTTCTAGATCATATCAACCTCAAATCAATATCAAGCTAGGCCTCCATATCAGCAAAATAGACCACCAAATTCAAAAATAAAATTAGAACCAAGGACAACCTTAGGATGCTAGGCCATTTTGACCATATGATCCAAATGTGGCTTCAACGTCAAGAGCCTTAGTTCTAACATAGAACAATAACATGGCTTAGGAGTGTGAATGGTGTTATCCCTACAATCAACCTCACAATCAATCAATGTGTTTTAATGGTGCACTAAACCAAGCCTTGATGGTGTAGAACATTGGTGTGTCCCAAGAACCAAGTCAAGAGGGAAATAAGCAAGAAAAACTTCAACAAGAGGCACCTCCAATGGAAACCACATTGGTCAATTGCACACATGAAGACTTTTGTGGAGTTAATCAACCCTTTTCAAGGTGTAGCTGCAACACATGGTCAAAGAAGAGGAACATAGAGGAGGGAAGACCATCTAATCCAATTGATTCACAACCCTCCATTACCTACACAAAAAGGAGTTAGTAGACCAAATGCAGCCCCGAATGAGAAAAATCAGCCTAAGGCACCCATTGCAGTGGCACATGTGCTTTTCAGAAGCACCATATGCAAGAAAAGGTCACACCAAGTAAGGGAAAAAAAAGGATAATTCATCCCCCTTCAACATTATTGATCAGATGAAGAAAACACATGTGAACATTTCCATGTGGGAGTCATTGGCTATCCCAGGACAAAGAGACCTATTGCAAGCTGTTATGGTAAATTGGTTAGCATCAAATCAACCACCCAATCAACAAGAAAAATTTCTCACCAACAATGCATCTCATCAAGAAGGAAATCATGGAGGCCATCAAAGTAAGAATTTGAAGCCACCACCATTTATATTGTCATTGATCATAGGAATAATTTGGTACATAACTGCATGATCGATTCGGTGAAGTAGCTCAGTGATGCCGAAGCAAATAGCAGATCAATTAGGTCTAAAGTATGAGACAATCTTGAGAGGAGTAGTGCAATTGGATGGAACATAGCAGTAGGAATGGTTGGGGTCATCAAGGGTTTAAGCCTAACATTACATGCATGTCCAAATGTCACAATCTTATAAGATGTGTCTATAATTGACCTCCCACCACTCTTTGCATTATGTTTTTCAAGAGACTTCACTGCCAAAATTGGTGGATATCTATCAATAGATTGGTCACACATGCTATTCAGAACAAGGTATGGAGCCAAGGAAACCATCAGGTCAAAACCAATTGCAAACTTTCACATTGAGCCTCATGTGCCAAGTCCTATCAATGCAAATTGCTCAGCCTTTGATCAAGAGGAGTGTTCAACTGATCTAGAAACAGGTACTAAGGTTGAGGGTATTCCAGATTTAACTCTGGATGAATGGGAAAACAAAAGGCATGAATTTGACCCTTATAAAGAAATGGAAGAATCTGAGTTGGGAGTCTATTGTTTACATGAAGAGAATCAACCTCTTCCTAGCATCACCAAGCCAGATCACAAAGATGATAATGAAGTATGACAATTATTCTTTGATGGCTCAAGGAGTAGACAACAAGGAGGAGGAGCTATGCTCATTTCACCACAAGGTATGAAATACTACTCAACTTTTCATTTCAGTTTGCTTGCTCAAATAACACAGCTGAGTATGAAGCCTTAATTCATGGATTGCATTGGGAAAGAAAAGAATATTAAAATTTACAAGTATTTGGTGATAGTGAGCTAATCATCAATCAAGTCGAGGACAACATGCTGCAAAGAATGACCTACTCAAGAGCTACAAAAATAGGGTATGGGACCTAATTGAAGACTTTGAAGCTTTCAACATTGTGTCCATACCCAAGAAGAAGAATGAAGCTGCAGATAGGCTTACAATAGTTGGAGACAACATTTGATGTGGTTGACAGTATCAAAAGAGAAAAACACAACCACATGTCCATGTGATTGTAAGGCAATAGTTCAGATAATAACACAAGCTGGCAAGTGTTTGAGAATGATCAACAGATCATTAATTTCTTGTAGGAAGAAGAGGCTAAATTCTCAGCTAGGAATCAAGACAAATTAGAGCAACAGACGGGGATCAAGTGGTGTAGCTGCGGAAAAACAAGCTTCCCAGAGGTTTGGTGACATTGGAGTCAATATTCAATCCTAATGACTAGTTTCATAAAGAGAAAGAAAACATTAAGGTCAAGGGAGATGATTCAAAACCTATTTTTGTTGGGAAGGAAAAACACTCCAAATTGGCAAAGTGGCCATTGAACAAGAGAGATATGAGTTCATACAACTTTTGCCAAGAATTTATAGATGTTTCACTTGGAGTTATGTGGACCTTTGAGGATTCAATCTAAAGTTGGCACAACATATAATAGAACTGGATCTAGATGCTAAGCCCATCGGTGAAGAAGCAAAGACCAATCAACCCACACATTGAGCCTCTAATGAAGAAAGAGCTAAACAAGCTGATAGAGGAAAGCATTATATTCCCAATCAAACATTCAAGTTGGGTTACAAAAATTTGGTTCGGTGAAGAAAGAAGAACGGAGAAATAAGGTTGTGTGTGGACTTTCGAGACTTGAATAGGCATCTCTCAAAGACCACTATCCACTTCCTTCAATGGAACAAATCTTACAGGTGGTATCAACTCAAAAATATTTTCTCTCCTAGATGGATACTTAGGGTATAATCAGATAATGGTGAAAGAAGACGATCAGTTCAAAATGGCTTTCACCACTAAGTGGGGCACCTATGCCTAAGAAGATGCCATTTGGATTGTCTAATGTCAAGATCCACTTTCAAAGGGTGATGGACATGGCATTCAAGGGTTGATCAACAAAATAGTGCTGATATATCTTGATGATATCACTATGTTCTCCAAAAACGTAGTGGATCACCTCTTCCATTCGAGAGGTATTTCAAAGATGTAGGAGATTTGGGGTATCATTGAATCCCAAAAATGCATATTCCTAGCTCATGAAGGCAAGCTCCTAGGCCATATTGTGTCAAAGGAAGGATTGATGATCAACCTAGAAAGAGTTGAAGCAATTCGAGCATTGCCCTTGCCAAGTCATAAGAAGGCTCTTCAGATTTTTCTAGGAAGAATCAATTTTGTCCGCAGTTTGTGCCAAATTTTTCTGCTCTTGTGAAGCCAATAACATTGATGTTGAAGAAGAGCATGGAATTTAGGTGGATAGCTGAGGGAAAATAAAGTTTTGAAGCCATCAAAGAAGCCATATCCCAAGCTCCAACTCTCGTCAATCCAGACTTCTCCAAGGACTTCATGCTTTATGCCTTTGGTGGTGGGGACACAATTTCTGCAATCCTAGTGCAACAAAACAAAGAGGGATCTGAACAACCAGTTTCCTTCTTCAGTCAAGGCTTGGAGGACTATGAAGTGAGGTAATCCTTCATCGAGAAGCATGTCCTTGTAGTGATCAGGAGCTTAAAGAAGTTCAAACACCTAGTCTCAAACAACAAGATCCAGTTATGTTAGTTTCTCATGCGGGAGTCAGGGACTTCCTTTTGAACAAGGATGTGAATGAAAATGCAGGATGGATCACTTGTGTCATGGAATATGACATTGAAATTAAGGTCACTAAGTTGGTCCATGGAAAGGGACTATGTGAATAGCTAGCCTCAAGTCAACAAGTTGATGCAAGAAATGGAAATGAAGTTGTCTTGGTATTGCAAGATGGTCAAGGGCAAGTGAATGATAATGTGCCTATCCCTTGTTGGACTCAAAATATGATACACTTCCTACAAATAGGCCTATGCCCTCTAGAAATGAGCAAAGCAAAGAGGAGATACTTCAGATTACAAGCCATTCCATATGTGCTTGTTGATGGTGTTTTGTTCAAAAGGGACATCAATGGTGTTCTATTGAGATGCATCGGAACAGGTCAAATCGAGAAGGTGTTATAGGAGTTTCATGATGGAGAAGCCGGAGGTCATTTTTCTCCATGGGTAACAACTCTCAAGATAATGAAGGTAGGTTATTATTGGCCCACGGTGTTCAGTGACTGCTACACATGGATCAAAAAGTGTAAAAATGTGCATTCTTCACAGGCAAGGAAAGATTAGCAAAGACTCCATTGCACCCAATTTTAGTTGACCACCATTCATGCAATGGGGATTGGACTTCATTGGGGTCATCAATCCAAACTCAAGCCAAGGCCACAAGTGGATTCTCACAAACCAATATAACTATTTCACCAAGTGGACCGAGGCGGTAGCACTCAAAGAAGCAAACGAGTCTAGCATACTAGACTTTTATGAAGGGATAGTGACTAGGTTTGGAGTACAACCACTATCATATCAGAAAATGCCTTAGCATTCCTAGGTTCCAAGATCACAGAATGGGCTGTCAAGAATGGGATCTACTTGAGCACCTCTTCAAATTATTACCCACAGGGTAATGGGTAGGTAGAGTCCACAAACAAGAATTTGCTAAGGATCATCAAAAGGACTCTAGATGAAAATCAAAGGACATGGCATACCAAGCTCAAATCAACATTATGGGCTGACAAAATCACACCAAAGAGGTCTACAGGTAATTCCCCTTACAAGCTGGTCTATGGGAAAGAGGCAGTGTTGCCTATATCATTAGAGCTACTACATTAGAGCTCATGAAGTAGTTGGATTATCTGAGTTTGAACCAATGGAGGCTAGGTATGCAGAGCTGATGGAATTAGAAGAAATCAGGGAACATGTAGTTCAAAATGATAGAAAAAGATCAAGCCTTAATTCAAAAGATGGTTTGATAAGAAAGCAAGAGCAAGGACCTTTTAGGAAGGGGACCTAGTTCTGAAGTGGGATGTAGATGGAAAATCTAGGAAGGCATTCTAAATTTGATGCTATTTGGAGTGGCCCCTACATGGTCACAGGATGTAAAAGTAGCAATGCCTTCCAATTGTCTACATTGGATGGAGAGGAGCTTCCGATTCCAGTTAATGAGATCTATCTTAAACATTGTTACTAAAAGGAAAAGGTTTCACCTTGTAAATATTAGCCTAGGATTTTAATTCCTCTAAGTGCGTATGCACATTGTCTTGCTTATAGTGTAGGTTTCAATTTCCCTAAGTGCTTGGCACAAGTTTTTTCACTCCTAAGGTTGTATCATTGTGCATTTGGTGTGCTCTACAAGTGTTAATGTGTGCCTACAGTCCATTTCTAGAAGCTAGGTGAATGCTCTAGGTCAAGAAAATTTTCTACTCTCAGAAATCTCACCTTCAAGATTTTCTTATGAAAATTGAGAGTGCAAGTGGTGGAGTAGGTTAAGGGCCAATAGGTTGTAAGTAGTTGGGCTCAAGGTTTCAGAACAAGATCGATTAGTATTAGGCTATCATTCATGACTCCATGCCCAATGGATACTTCAAGGCAACTGATCTTTTCACCTAGCAGGCAGGTGATCCCGCGAGTCACCAAATTGTTATCCAATTTTTCCCCTCAAGAAAAATTGATCAAACACGACCTTGCACAGGAGAAAATGGAAGGTTTGGTTTAGTCATGCGAGCTCACATTTGATCCCAAAAATTTGCGGGTGAAAAGAAGCGGAGAAGAAAGGTCGAAAACAAGGCAAATAATTGTAAAGGAAAATGGCAGGATAAAATGGAGAAAGGCGGTGTTCACTCAAGGCCCAAATTGGCTAAGTATAAAAAGAGCCAGTGGAAGCCTAATGCGTGTCTCTCATCACACAACTTCAAAGGTAAATCAAAAGAAGATACCCCAAAGCGTGCATTGCCCCTCCACATGATCAGGAGCTAAGAAAGTTACACCGCCATTGAAAATTAAAAGAGTCGGTGGAATCCTCCATGTGTCAACTTGGCGTAACTTCAAAGGTAAATCAAAGGAAGGCCCCAAACAAGTGTAGCCCTCCACATGTCTAGGGCCCAAGAAAGAGCACATTGATCTATTTAAAATTCCAAGCATGCAAAGAGCTAGCGGAAGCCTCCACATGTAGCTCAATGTGACTTCAAAGGTAAATACAAAGGAGGTAAGTCCCAAACGAGTGCATGCCCTCTCACATGCCTAGGGTCGGACATAGTATCTTCGCCAAACAAAAGGGACTTAGGGAAAAGTACAAATGAAGCAGAGTAGGCTCATGCGGATGATGCCAAGTGTCCAACCATTACAACTTTAGGAGTGAAAGGAGGGGGTAAAATCTTAAGAACACGTGGGGCTTCCACGTAGATCTTGCACAAATAGAATCCAAACCCAAAGCAGTTTGGAAAATATTTGGTGGAAGATCAATTCAAAGATGAATCATGAAGCCCGCCAAGAATTTTAAATGCTTAGATATTTTAAGATATTGTGAGAGCCCGCATGGAATGCCCGACTCTGATCTTTAAATGATCTCAACTACGACTGGAATAAAGTACATTCCACCATTTTTTAGGATGTTAGGATTCTCACCTACCACATTAATGAGGTGAATTCAATTTTCTTTTGGGGTGGTTGAAGCATGATTCAAATTATTCTCCTTTCTCTCTCATTCTTCCTCTATATTGTAAGGAGAGGCATTTTTCTAGAGTTTGGACATTTCTTCTTTGCACCCTCCCTTCTTATCTTGTCTGTAAGTGGATTTGTGGAGTCCAAGCCTCCCATTAAAATTGTAATGGAAGCTTGTGCCTCTTGGCCATTGTAATGGACTGTATCAAATCCTTGGAGAAAAAATAAGTCTTCGTGGATGATTTCAACCCTCTCTTATGTCTATTGCAGATCTTCCGATCTTTCATTGCAAATCTTGGTTATCTTTGCATGGTAATTGTATTACATTTTAATGGTTTGTGTTTAATTACAAAGAAGATGTTCGAAATTCCTTTAGTGTATCACCTGTGTTAGTTAGGTTTATTTTCTTGTATCTTCTTAACCTTGTATCCTTGGCAAGTTAGAGTAGGGTTTAGAGTAGATCCTCTGCAATATGAATGTGTGCACCTGAATAGAGGAGTAGGAACCTGTCCTTCATCTAGAGAGCTCTCCTGATTTGCAAAGCCCCACACTTTGGGAGAAGCTCCATTTTATGCAATCACACCGAGAGTCTCAACCCATCGCATTGCAGACATTCAAGGGTGTTATGATTAAGCATCAATAGTTAATATGATGGAGATAATGTTGATCTAAAGAGGATTGAAGACCAAGAAAAATAATGGGAATTGGTCATCACAAAACGGGTGCCACACTTACTTACACTTTATGTATTACCTAGTTTCAATGCATTCGAGTTAGAGGTGATCTTAATGGGAAAATGATCATTGTATTGATAGATAGTGGGGATACACATAAATTCATTGATGAAGACTTGCTTGTAGAGATGGGATTCAAAGTGGAATATTTCGAGGTTTGATGTGATCGTGGCGAGATGGACATTCAATCTCATGTATAAAGAAGATTCCTGACTCAAGTTCATCATAGGATATCATGAGGTAAGAGATGGTATTTATGTTGTTGGTATTGATGAATTTGAATTAGTATTTGGTGTATAATTTCTGCAATCTTTGGGCGAGTTATTCCAAAATTATTAGACTCTGAATTTGAACACCAAAGTGCAAGACAAGGAAGTTGTTTTGCAAGGTATGGGAAATGGAAATCCTCAAGTTTGTGACATCCAAAAGCATGGGAAGTTCCTTCCAAATAAATCATATTGAACAAGATATGTGGATTGTGTGGAAAGAGGCACATCATTTTATTTATTTCATATGTTATATCATAAGTATATTCATCGCATTATAGATTGTGATGACATTGCAATGTATGGAATGAGTGAGATAATGTCATATTTATTGTTACATATTCATATTTATTTTCCTCGTGATAAGAGTGATGAGTTAGAGGATAAAATATGTAATTTTATCTATGTGATAACCTTCATGTAAATTTGTGTGTATGATCATCATGAGAGCTATGTATTTTGGCAAGATCTATCTCACTTAACAAGTACAAGATCTCGAATCTTGGAGCACTATAGCATGTTTTGTATGTTGCACATGGCTATTGGATATATGAGTTATAATTGCTTGAGGGAAAGCAATTTGGGGAAGGGAGGATCATAATATCCTCTTTCTCGAAGTAGTTAGTTCAAGACCCTTTTAAGCTCATTCATTATTTCTGACGAGTAAGGGAGGAATGAAAGGGAAACTTAGTCAAAATGAATTAATTATAAAGTGGATTATAAAATATTTTTATAAGAAATTTATATTGATTTATTAATTTTAAAGTTAAAATTTAAAAATTTAAATAAAACTATAAAGTGATAATATAAAAAGAAATAAAATCATAAAGTCACTAAATTTTATTATTTTTCCTAAAGAAAATGGCGATGCATGTGAAGATGTAAAAGGGAAAAAGAAAAAATTAAATGCAAGAAAATAAATGTGACTAGTTGTCTTGGGTGATAAAAAGGCCATGAAAAGAAAGTCTACTTGCAAGAGGAAGGCATCTCTTTTGTTTATGATAATTTTCATATTTGTGGTGTAAGACTTGCATACTTCCCTAAAAACTCCGAAGGATGAAATCCGTTTGAAGTTGGCTTTAGAGGACGAAAACCCTCTTTAAGCTTAGAGAGAAAAACGAAACCTCTTCTTTCTCATGAGAGGATTCTCTATTCAGGGGTTTCCATTGGAGATGAAGGATTTATTTGTGTTTTCTAGTAGTGTATGAAGGTGTATTTTGCATATTTGGGGAATGGTTTGAAGAACAATATTTGTTGATGTGATTGCTCTTCATTTCCAACTTATTTAGGGTGTAGTTACCCATATAGAGATCTTTCTTGCTATGTTCTAGAGCTATTTTGGATCATATCTAGATTTTGTTCCAAATTCTGATTTTTAGATATCAAATGAGTTCTTGGTGTAATTTTTACATGGAGTAATTGGTATTTTCAGATGATGTGTGTAAGTGATGCACTTGTAAATTTATAATAAACATTTCAGCTTTTTATTTTTACCCAATTAAGTATTTCGCAATTGTTATTACCTTAATCAAATCATCTAATTTTTTTAGCAATAAAAGAGTGATAAATTGATGAAGGCTTTGGTAGTGAGAATAATTTGAAAGATGAGATTCGGATACACTACAATTGAAACATTGTATCTTGAAACATCTAGATTTAATGTTTCAAATGTTGTGTATCTAGAATCTCATCTTTCAAAATAAAAGAGTGGTTTTATTTCATTTTTGAGTGATTTTATTCCTTCACGCAAGACCCCATTCACTAGTAACATTAAAATCTACATTAGAAAAAAATTTCTATAGTTTCTATAACTTGCATTTTTAATGGGGTTTATCGATAATCCGTGTGAGGGTAAAAATTATCGATTTGGGGACATTACTGAGTACCTAAATCTATCAAACCATTTTCATTAACCCACAAATCCTCTCGAGGCTAATGTGATGGAAAATGGAAAAAAAAGAGAAAGAATTAGGAAATTAGAAAACAAAGGGAAGAGATCTAGTTGTAGTTGATCCACTAACTCCTAATTGGGTTATTGATTTTGGTGCCTCACATCAAATGGCCTCTTACATGTGGAGTTCACTTCATTAGAGCCATGTTGGATGTATTATATTAGATTGGCTTAAAATACTTCGCTTAGGTTTTTAGGAGAGGGTCTATTGAAATGATTGGTGGAACATTTAACAATGTTCTTTGTTATATTCCCTCATTTTCAACCAATCTCCTATCATTATATGAGATTACTCACCTTGGTTATGACGTGCATTGTTAGTTCACTATGGATTCAATATACATCATAGAGTTGCACTGATTAATTGACACTATCATTCTTGATGGGCTTAGTTGGTCTTCATAGTCAACTATATTCCTTCTCCTACATTTTCCCTCCTTGATTCTTCATCCGATTCCCCTATAGTTAATGAAACTTCTAATCTTTTGAATACTTATGATGATGAGGACTTATTTTCGAGCATTAATGATTGTAATAGTGATGGGGACCCACCTCCACCATCCACTTGACACATTCAACATTTTTAGGAGTTATTCATCGATCCACATACTTAAGTCCGCCATCCACTTTTCGGAAGTAGCTAATTTTATTCAAGAATCATTGGACATCGGGTATCTTCTATATAGTTATAAAATATTCCATCTTCCCTCTTTGTTGCTTTACTTTAGATTCACCATCTCTTCATGGAGTAGTTGGATCTACATTATATATGGGTCATTGTTTCTTAGATAGGAACAACACTTTGTCACTTTGAGAGTTTTCATTATAGGATACAAGGTGTCTTGTGACAGTTCATCTTCTTGGGAAGATCGATAGTTCTCTTCTCTTCCTCCTCCTCTTCTTCTAGAACTATGGCAACTTGTACACGGATACCTCATCATGCCTTTTTTGTCAAGACCCGTTACCAAACTTATTTCTTAGTTTGTTTAAGGGAGTCTTCTATGTATTGTAAGTGGATATTTTCCACTTGATTTTCTTCCATTACTTGATATCCTTATTGTACATGGGTACCTCATTAGGTGTAGCTTTTGAGACCCATTTCTCTTTCTTCTTGTCATGCCTTATTTGAAGTGATAATAAATAGGGTTGTTATGAGGGATATTTTTCATCTCATATTTATTTATTAGGTGAATTTCCTCACCCATGGTGATTCATCTCACTTAGGTGAGTCATAGGTCATTAATGAGTCATTAGGAGTTATATGATGCATGATAGATTCCATCATGGAATCTGTCATATATGTCAATGTGAGTCATACGTCAAACAAGAGTTACATTCCATTTCTGAATTGTAAATCCTTTCTCCCTTGTGGAGGTATGATGATTACTTGCATGTGACTTAGACAACACTCTTATATGTACTTTTTTATCTATGAGAATGAATAAACCCTTTCTTTTTGCATGCACAATTTCATATGATTAATTATTTTACGGTTCCTTGGAGCTTTCATGTGTTTCCGTTCAAGTGTACATACATTGATGTGCACGCATTTATTGTTCCTCGTTCTCACACTCTCTCATATATCATAGATAGAATCCATGTAGGATTGGATGTATCATCTCAATTGTTGATCACATTTCAAAATGAGTGTTTGTTATATTCTTTAAGATTTAATTTGGGAAGCTAATTGTGAGAATTTTGTATTTATTCTTGAACAAATTAATCCCAACCTTGATATAATTGTGAGAACTTGATGTACTTGTCACTACAAATCCCAACATCATAATATATAGCTTGTGATGGTTCTTTGAAACCATTTCAATTACCTGTAGAGGATTCTAAGTTCTCATTTTTATATGTAGTACAACATTTATCCCACCACTTCTTCTACAACTAAATAAACTCTCAAAAAAACTAAATATTATATATATATATATATATATATATATATATATATATATATATATATATATATATATATATATATATATATATATATATAAAATTGATTTACCATGTAATACAAACACATTAGATGCAACCATCGAAGCATGTGTGTCTATTTTTCCTTTGAAAATAGGGATGTATAAATGTATTTTTATGTTATATAATATTTAACCACAAAAAGTCAATGCGAAGTATATGTGATGGAAGGAGTGTTAACATGCTTAAGTTATTGAGAAAAATGATATATGATTCTCTCTCTTTCATGTGTGTGGTGTTCTTCCAATTGTCTATTTCACCTACATAACTTGAGTATAAATAATTTTCTAAAATATTTTTGAATTTGAAATTTGTGGATTTATTATTTCCATCAAAGGACTAGAAGGAAGTTCTGATGAAGAGACACAAATTTAGAGCCTCATCTTCTGTAATTAGACCTAGAATGAGTGCGCATATAAATAAATAAGGATTTCAATGGAAACTTCAATACCACTATGATATGATATGAAGTGTGCATGTTCTAATACAATTGAAATGGAGATTAGGAGGAACCAAATTTATTTACACAATTAGTGTAATAAATGTTGCATTGTAGAATCATGTTTGAAATTACAAACACGAGAATGAAAAATCATATTACTATAAGATAAGCGAGATATATGTATAACAATAGACAATGTGCTAGAACGATAAGTGGAAAGATAATATTATGTGCACATTACTTTTCTAATATGACATAAGAGATCGAGATGAGTTACTAAATTTAGAACATCTAATGTAATTCCTATCTTATCAAACTTCCATTTTAAATAATGGAAAAATACACCAATTTTTACTAGTGTAAAAGATAAATGTAGAATCAAGCCATTGTTAGAATATAAACAACTCCATTTGTAGGAATTTAAATTTATTTTTCTATCAATTTCAAGAAATTCTGCTACACAACCTCACAAAATAATGTTGATGTGTTTTCAAACTTGGGCAGCATCACAAAGGATAATTATTACTTTGAGGTATGATTAATGTGCTTGGGATTGTTCTAAAGTTGGTAATGAAAACATCTCATGGTGTAGAACACCGTTGTTATAATACATGTTTCACAAAGAATAAATCCTAGTGGACAACGAAAATTTATCGTGGGAAATCCAAACAAATTAAATAAAATAAATAATGGTTTGTACAATATTCCTCTAATGCCACCTTGATAATTTTCGATGTTGTCCCCCATTGTTAGATGGGATCCTCCTACTTGGCATTCAAAATTGATGCCTTGTTGTGTTCTTTTAGTTTTTTGGTCTCAAGGACTTTGAAATTTTTACATAATAATATTCATGAAACCAAACCTTATCATATTAATTGGGTTATAGTTAAACTAAAATCTTAGATCTTGAGGAGTGTTATACGGATTTGGTGGAGAACTCTAATGGTGAGATCACTCACCCCAATTGACTTTCCTTAACATCATATTTCAATCACGAGAATATCATTCATTTATTGTATGGGCATACATGAGAATATCACATTGCATTTTGAAGTTTAGTGACATGTGTGAGGGAAGTCTCTATTAGGGTTTGCATGGAGATATCACATTACATCTCAAATTTTAATGGGTATGCATTTTGAACCATGCTAACAATATGGTCATAGGGTTGAGCCATAGATTGATTCATAACAAATTTTCCTTATTAAATCGGCATTCGAGGGATGGTTGTAACTATTTATTTACCAAAAAAGCAGTTAAATCAATCTTATATATTTTCTTGGACTATGGGTTGTGTTTACATGATTATCATTGTTATAATTTCAATGTTTGTACTAAATGTCTCTTGGATTAAAAATCATTTTGTATGAAGATGGGATCTCGAAATATAATATCATGTTCACTTCATAAAAGTGATTATTGTGTAATAATGTGTTTAAGATAAATAGATTGTTGGACCATAGCGATAGTACTATTGTTTCGAGGCCTATAAGGACAATACAAACCATGCATTAAAATGCATATCAAGATATGGAATGTTTTCATTAATATAAATTTATCATTCGATATATATATATATATATATATATATATATATATATATATATATATATGTCAATTTTTATATTCCAAAATATAGTGAAGAGACATATCCACCTTAGAATAATAACACATTTATTTATATTTTTTAATAATATATTATTCAAGGGCTTTAGCTGGGTTATTAAGAAGGGGATTTGGGAATAACTATTCAATATATAGAATGTACTCATTCGCATGTATGACACATACATCCCATCCTTTCCCATCATATTCATCAATTTTTATTTATTTTTAAAATGTTATATTGAAAAACTCACTATATTTATCAACCAAAAACCTCTCAGCCACTATAATTCAAACCCATGATCTTTTTTCTTATACACCATGCATTAACTAATCCAATTGCTCAGGGCCGAATTAAGATTTTGAAGCTCCCTAGGCAGTACTCTCAGTGTATGCCCCCTTGAAGTGACCTACACCTTCCAATGATCTGTAGACTGGCGCATGGAAGAGAAAATCACTGCATTTTACTGCTACACTTGTCCACACAACAACCTGCTTTAAACCTGCAACTTGTGACTCACATCTTACGTCTTCTGTCTAGACAACCCCTACACTGAACCTTTCTTTTTCTATTTTCAGTTTTCTAAGGTAATGTTATATCTCAGACTGCTCACAGTTCAAACACAGACCCAAACTTATTAGGTGCTCAAGCCTCACATTAAATATATGATGACAACTCTCGCCTCCAGCAAATGGTAAAAGTCCGAACTGGAAATGATAAATCTTTGCACATATGATTACAATGTTTTGAGTAAACTGGGATGAGTTATCCACCTAGATCCTCTACATCAACCAGTCTAAACTTTGAAGTGAAATGAGATGATTTTAATTACGGCCATCAGGAAAAAACAGGGTATGTAATATATTAAGGAGAATTGCTTCTATACTCAATATCCAGTTCACTGTTCTCACTTTATTGACGGGAAATTTGACTCATGAAATTTCAATGTTCACTGTTATGGCGTCAGACGATTCGCATGCAGGCCTGCAAAATAAACATGGAAATTTGAATTACATTATAAGGATGGAATTACTTATGTTTATTTATATGCCGTGCAGCAGATGGTTACTTATTTTAATTTTTTGTAAACTGGTGAAGCCGACTGCCAACCTACTTACTATTTTTTCAATCTATGCCGCCCTCCCCATTCTGCACCCTAGGAACCTGCCTAGGTTGCCTAGGGTATGAAATGCATCTGCAAGAACAACAAAATTACTTACATTAACATTTATTATTTAAGTAACTACAAGTGCTAGCATGTTGGAGCCATCATATTAATTCAATGTATGTATGTATTTCTTTATGCACATGTTGTATAAAACTTAGCCAACGGGAGAGAATTGTCACCAATCTGCCCCTTGGCCCCCAATCATACAATTGAGATGTTGACTTGAATGTTGTGACACGTATCTTGGAGCTTGTTCTATAAAAATCTAAAAACACGCTTCATCATATGCCCTTACTCATACGCTTCTATGACATCGACATCCCTTACAAAAAAGTTAGAATTAGAAGAAAAAATAATGAAACAAGCATTATGTTATATTTTTAATGAGCTAAGATTATATGACATCGACATTAAGGAGCGAGGCTTTCATGAAAATAACTTATATCTATTGTTTTATGTTTCGATGAACATTTTTGAAATCAACAAATTAACATTTAACTAGTAATATTTTAGAGTCGGTTTGATGGTGAAGGTACGCTTTGTTATAAAGAGGTTATATATTTGGCCCCACGAATCCCTCGAGGGGAGGCGACTAGGCCAACAATAACCAACTTCCCGGGTTACATCCAAGTAGAGAAAATCGAACTCGGGACGTATATAAAGCGAGAACCCAAAGCCCTTAGCCAACTACATTATTCAATTGTTACTGAAACATTTGAAATTACTTGCAATAACATTTATTTATCTAACTAAACAAATTATTTTTAAGATTGACACGACAAGTGACAACATCAGAGCCAATACATCAATATCAAAGTCATTACATCAATCCAATATATATATGTGTTTCTTTATGCACATAGTACATTTTGTATAAAACTTGACCAGGTTGAGAATTTGTCACCCCTCTCCCCTTGGCACCAATCATACAATTAAGATGTTGACTTGCATGTTGTGACACGTACCTTGGAGTATCTTTGAATTTGTTCTATAAAAATCTAAAACACACCTCATCATATGCCCTTACTCATACGCTTCTATGACATCGACATCTCTTACCCAAAAAAATTAAAGAGTATAAAAAAATTGAAACAACCATTGACGGGGAAAAGGCTTTCACGAAATTATATTTTTAACCAGCTAAGAATATTGTCTGACATCACATCAAGGAAAAGATGCTTTCACGAAGATAACTCGTCTATTATTTCATTTTACTGTAATACATGTTTTTTGAATGAACGTTTTTTTAAAACAACAAATTAACATTGTTGCAACATTGTGAAGGTTTGATTCTAAAGGTCTGTATTTTTATAAAAGAGGTCATATATTCAAATTTATATGAGATTTAAGGTTGTATATTTTTTAAACAATATAATATAAATAAAAAATCAATTTTATTACATGGAGTTCCAAAACAGTTTTGAATTGGTTTTGTTTAAAAATTATGATTTAATATAGATGTAATATATGTTTAATATTTTGTAAATTTAAAACAAACACTTTATTCAAAATAGACATAATAAATTAGGTGAAAAATATTTAGAAACTTGATGTAAGGAAGAAAATAAATAGGAAATGTTAGCATTACTATATTATAGAATTCACCCCGATATATGAACATTATGGAAAAACATGTAACGACTCAAAATCATACACACAAACAATGCGGTAAAAAAAGGGATAATATTTTTTTGACTTACTTCACACATAACATGACGCAACATGTCGTCACCAAGGTACAACTAATGGAACAACTTGATACTGAGGATGGCCATAATGGCGGCACGGAAACATTCACATCTTTGAGGACAATTTACTTTTCTTTTAGACATGACAACATAGAAGTCCAACCACAAAACACACTTACGATTAGGGCCAACCACAATGAGATATTCTTGGGGTTATTTATTTTAAAAGGACATCTTGCAATTCTTAGCTTACGTTTTCAAGGAGGCTCAAGATATGATTCGTATAAATCAACTTGCCAAGCCAAGCTTATTCTTTTACACTTGAGTAATCATCTTTAATCTTCTCTATTAAGACATTCATTTGCTTAATTCGTTTATTTAGAGAAATGGGTAATTTAATTTCACAAGGCCATCTATTAACACTTACGCTACTAGAACTTGTTCATGCCCATATGACAACATGGGTTCACGTTCAACAACTTAAGAGAAAATTACAAGGTACCTTGGATAAAGTTAAAGGAAGGAGGTCAATTGAGTTCATCCTTGAGACATCATTAGTTCTTACTGAGGTTTAATTGGAGCTTGAGGTTTTATACGTAATTATTAACGCTCTTACTTAGGCTTCTTTGAAAGAGCTTATCAAGAGGAAGCTACTCACTTTTAAATAGGTGAGAGATAAATAGAGTGGTTTCTAAATTTTCTTCTCTTACTTGTTAAATCTTATTAGAAACTAACCATTGTTTTCCTTTAAGCTTGTTTTAAGCGTTCACCAAAAAGATTAGTGTTTACTAGTTTAGTTAGGGATAACACGCTATATAAAAACACTTTAAGAGGATAGTCTCACTCTTGATTACTTAAGGCATTATTGTTTTCAAGGGGATCTAAACCACAACATATTTCTTTGAATAAAACTTTTAGGTAACTTCTGTAAGGAAAAGCCACCCCATTAAAACTTACATATAACACATCAATACAAGGTCTTAGAAAGATTTAAATTAACACTTAATTCTCAAGATCCAAGTTTTACAATGCTTATGCCAGTGAAAAGATTGAATAACATTTCCCACAAAGATAAGTTACCAGTTTACCTACAGAAGGACAAGATAACATCTTCACGCAATTTCTGAACAACCCAAGGCAAGAGGTCTTCTAAATTCCTTTGCAATCACTATTACAAAATTTACCTCACATTGGACATTTTTACAAGGAATTTCATAGATTGCTTTGATGAAACCTTTACAACTCTTTCCTTTAATCTAATCACACAATCCATCTGCACAAATACTAGCTGGAATCATTTCGTGAGAATTGAGCATGTTAAGGCTACACATTGCAACAATAAGCTAACATTTAACAATATCAAGAAAGGAATGTCCTAATTCAAAAAAGGATTAAATCACAACCCCTGACTCAAAATTATTCACATGAGAATGAAATCTAAACCATCCGTGCAAGGAGAAAGTCAAAATACCAGTAAGAACAAAATCACATAAATCAAGGCAAGACCTTATGGGTTAGGAGCAAGAAGGTTAAGAGTGTTGATATCTCCTTCATGTAATCCTATGGATTACGTGATTGGAATCCAAAACTTACTCCATCCAACTAAAGGGGTCCAAGAGAAGACAAAACATACTAATTATGATCGTAGGCGTGAAGCAAAACGACGTTATCCAATTCTCCCAGGGGGAGGCTTCATAGCAATAAGGGTTCGACGCCCTTAAAAGAAAAACAACTCTAGTTTCAGTTTTAACCAAGGAGCTTGACCACTACCTTCTTATAGGATTTCTTAAACGTAGGACTAGTTAACAAACAAAACCACTCTTCCAGAAGCGTACAAAGGAGACACAAAAAGGGCCATTATCCTACCAACAACCTTAACCTAAACGTCAACTCCTCTACATAATATAAGGGAAGGCTAAACCCAAAAGTCGTTAATAATTTTTATATATTTCCGACAATGTCAATAAGTATTAAAATAAAAATTGATTTCCTTAACAAGGCCACAAAATGGGACCTTTTAGTAACCAAGTTTGAAGTATAAGATATTCGAGTTCGAAAACAAAGGGATTCGATACGCAGAGGGTAAAACACCAATGATACCCCAGACTCAAAAGACCCTACCACGAGTGCAAGCACAAAAATAAGAACCAACACACATATTCATCAGGAAGGTTATGCAGTGTAGTCAGGCCTAGAAGTTCTATGAGCTCCTTGTCAATGGTATAGAAGATGAAAATTTTACCCGATCCATGTGGGCTTATCAAGGAAAAGTCTAGCAAATATCAAACAGATGAATATAACAGCCACCTATTATATTATCACTGAAATCAGCTGTCATCTAACAGGAAACGAGTTCACGAGTCCAATACCATGGATTCACCTACAACTTTTGTTTCAGTCCAGCTATTACTAGCTTGCTTGCGACCCTTAATAAAATTGTAGAGATTTCATTCAATAAAACTTACAATGTTTCCCCCTTACTTTAATCAAACAAGAGTTTGAACCAGGAAGTAGGTATAGAAATTCTCTCGACACGTAGAGGCCAAAATAGATGTCAGGTTATTCATCCTCTAGAACTAGGTACAACAGTCAACCATGTACAGTTCTAAAACAAAACCCAAATGCCATTTTCTAATCAAACAAAAAGTAAGGAATGCCCACAGGCTTAAACAAGTTTTAGAACACAACGTCACTATTAATGTACCTTTTAGCAAAATAGGAGAGCCCTAAACAGGAAATACGTATTTATTCAACCAAATAGAGATATGAAGGCTTAACCTTCCATTTAGTAACCTTCAGTTATAACTACCATCACAGAATTCTTTTAAAAGAGAGTCATATAAGCAAACAAAACTCAATAATGTTTCCTTCCCTACGAACTAGATTGCATCACTCAAAATTGTAGTAACCCATTTAGACAAATATGAAATAGAGTAAGCTATAAGGGAGGAAAGAACATTCCAAGCAAAACCAGCGAAATTGGATCGAGATTTAAAGGAACAACCAACACAATCAGGCAGCGATATAAACAACCACGAAAACATTTGTCTAGGCGTTATTCAATAGGAAAGAAAATTCATTTCAAGATACTGAAAGAAGGTAGAAAACTATTACAAGGAGTAGATTTAACATGCCTGTTTTAAACGCTATATCTCATGGCCACGTACGTGCAGACACCTTCTCCCAGCAGTCCCAAAATTATTTCTCCACCAAATTCACGCTTCTCACCCACTCGGCATCCCAAATACCACGCAAAAGAAACAATAACCATTCCGGTAAACTGCATAGACACAGGCAGAAGGAGAAAGTTCATTCTAGAGCAGTTAACCCCAATTCCCAGTATGTAATTCCATGAAACAACAACAGAAATTTGGAATAATTAACAGGGTTTTGCATGTCCTTGCAATATGCTTTTACTCTTGGGTCTAGATTCTAGAACAAGATCGGAAAGTCTTGCGTTCAACTATTCAAACAACTCATGAATTGCTTTCCTATTTAAGGCATTGTCAATTAGTTTTTAAAGCCATTAGGACACACTATTACATTAGTTTACCCATCAATTTGTGTGCAAAGAAAACATTCCAGAAACTAAAATCAAATTTGATTCATGCTTACCATTGGAAGTCTCACACATTATAGCTTGCTTCAATTAACATCACTTTTATCTTCCACGCTAAGCAAAATTTCTTTGAAGCATTTTGTTAAACAGTTTACGTGCAATCTACTCCAACGACGTGAAGCAAAATTGCCCAACATTAGAAGGGATATTTGTCAGACGATGAAGTAGTTGCAAGAGCTCTTGATATTAAATACCCGCAGCCTACCTGCCGCTCAAGCCCTAATCCTCCTCAAATTGAGCTGATACTATCTCAATAGAAAAACTTGCTCCACATCTGATAATTACAGAGGTTTTAAACTACATGGAAGCATGGGTGATGTCCTTACCCTCCAGATGTATCGATCACATTCAAATGAGTTGGGTTGAGTTTGGAGGTGCTGATTTTGTTAGGTGTCATCAGATTGTTGAGTGCAACTGCAATGGCAGCCCCATCTTGTGGACTCAGAGCTCCCTCGCCTCCTCCCGATCTTGTGAACAATGCAGTGCATAAATGAGCATTCAACAGTGACCGTATAAATGCAAGGAGTAATGGGATGATTTGCATACGAGAAGGATTATTAGGCATCGCCATTATTACAGCAAAGCAAATGTGCTTCATGAATATTCTGATCTGAAACAGATCCGCCTCCAGGAAACAAAAGGGCTTTCCCCAAGGCTGACTCTGAGACTTGGCTCTCCTGACACGCTCAGGGGACACGAGGAAACCGGAGGCCGAGCCCCGTTTGCTGCCACCATACGCCTGTTGGATGAAAACCAACCCGTGCTCACTACGCACCAAGGAAGAAGCAAACGATTCACCCACACGAAACTATGTTGAGCCATTGAGACGAGCACCACCAAGAAGGAAGCACCAAGCCCCTGCCGCCAGAGGAAACACGACTTCCAAGTTCCACACCACGGCTCGAAACAAGATCGGGAAAACCCAAATCGCCACCGCCCAAGGATTTAGGGCCTCCAAAATCCAGCCGAGGCGTCGCAACAGCTCGGTTGACCATCCAGCACTGTCACAAAGGTTATCACGTGTAGATCTCTGTTAAATTTGATTTTAAGGATACAAAACAAATACCTACAGACCTGTTGCAGGTCTCATTAGAGAATCTTTGCACTAAATTTCATCAGGTCTCCTGGTAACACTCTCACTGTCACATAGTCGATTTTGGCAGAAATATCTTGAAGGAGAATCCAGAATTTGAGGATGCATTCTATACTGAACAGACAACAACAAAGTTGGACAACCTGCTTGTTGGAGTGCTCAAACAGGCTTCTACCAACTGTAACCTGCCTGCCGCCTAGCTAATCCTCTGTTGCAGGCTGTTGCTGTGGATTCCCGAACAAGAACACACCTCGCAGCACTCAAACACGTTTTCTCTCCTCCCAACGCCTGCAGCCCAAGAAAAACGCGCCCAACATCCACCCATACGCATTGAAAGAGCAATAAAAGGAATACCAGGTCCTTCCACCCACCGCCAGCTAATCACCTAGTTGACTGCATAGCTAGGCAGGAAAAGGAATGGCGTATAGGAAGGAGAAGATAAAAAATATGTTTTCTTTATTAAGTTGGTTGCAAGGCATTAACAACGCATGGCTAGATTTAATAATCCCAACCCTCCACGCAGTCAGCCAGCACTAATGAGGCCCCTAACAACAAGTGTAGCAGATGTGCGTCCTTGGTGGTGCTTGCGGCATAAGAAGGGTTAAGTGGTTAGGCACGAACAAACGTGTCCAAAATGGGTGAATGCATCCAAAATTTTATCATAAAAAAAAAAAAAAAGTTATAGAACAAGGCACGAGAGAAGGCTTGGTCGGCCGAGGAGGAAACTAGTGGTAGAAGTTTCAAAAACAGACACAGGACAATGACCGACCACGGCGTCACAACAGGAGACCCTCTACTTTGCGCAAACCGGTGCTCGGTCTGCGAAGCGACCAACCAAACAATAAAATCGTTCACCGATAATTAACCAAAATGTTGATAACAATCGACAATAAGATAATGAAGTTATCGTCGATCGATAATTAAATTAGTAATATTATTATTACTTCTATTACTATTATTATTATAACTTAACAATAATTATTAATCAAATTAAGGACCGACATACAATTTCAACAATTGGAGAACACGGTTTTCCTTTAATATGGGAAAACGCAACAGACGAAGCGGTGCCAGCAACAGAACACCGATACTGACATATGCAGGAAAGATGAAGAGGGAGAACAACTGATTATTGCATGTGATAAAGGCGAAGCCACTAATGATCGATGAAGGCACAATGACGTTCCATGCTTAGCACTCGATCGCCGAAGGATGAACATGTGTAACGTAGAACAGGGCATTACAAAACATATATAAAAGTTGAATTTAATTGAAAGAAAAAGATCATCATTACTCAACTAAAGAATAGATCCCGTGGATTTAGATACGAAATAGGAGATGAAAAAAACCTAAGGAACCATCGAGAATAAATGAATTATGTTTTATGTACTACACGAGCATTCAAAATGATGGAATAATTCATCTTTGAATGTCCAAGGTACAAGGACATCAAAACTAAGTATGAGGAAATTTTAAAAGTTGGTTCCATGATAGAACTATTCGAAGAAAGAAAAATATTTTTTGGAAGAGATGTTAACATAAATAACTAAGACAAGAATAACCCTTCTAAAAGATACTATTAAGCCTGCGTAAATCTCTAAGCAATTGAATGGTTCAGGTGATCTCATAAATTATTTAGTTTTGTGGAATTAATTAAAATCGTTTCATTTCAAAATAATACATCTTCTAAAATGATCCCTTTATTAACAAATTCATTCTCTTAATGACCTTGCAACTTCCTCTATCAATAATTGAATTAACATAAAATTGGCCTCTTTTTTCTTATTGATAAGGTAGGTTTAAGGGATTCGTTCCTATTCAAAAGCTGAGGCCAAAAACCTCGGGAAGACAAAGGCTATATTAGCCGGAAAGCAAACAATGGCAATAACTTCTCTCCGACTTACAAATGCCATGAGAATCTATAACTAACCATACTGTAAGATTAATCCAGAATTACTTCCCACCCTGTGATGGAAAATAATCTTCAATGCTTCCCATTCTTCCCTTTTTGTTTTTCCTCCTCTTTACTTCTTGCCACTTTCCAAGGTCAGACAAAATAACCATCGCCAAGTCGTTGGAATTCACCATAGCCATCACATTCTTTGACATTGAATCTCAATCTAATTTCAAACTTTTGGATGAATGTCCCCTTTTTATTCCACCTACTACCAAGTGGTTTTCTTGCATTCCTTTCTCTGAGTCGTTCTTCTGAAACCACTTTACCGCCTAAGTTAGGATTACTCATATTATCTTTAAAATTCAAAGCAGATACCAAATCTGGATTTACAGAACCCCAACCACTAGATGAAGTCGATCCATTCTTTTTTACAGATTTCTGATTTTTATTAAAAGGGAAAGAATCTTGTAAATGGCCTGTATTTCTACATACTCTACACCGAAATGCAGTATTCTCATAGTCTAAAACCGTGAATGCTGAAAATTACCAAATTTAAGATTAATGCGGTCAGGTATACCTTTGCTCAAATCAATTTCCATGCACATTTGGGAAAACAAACACAGACCCGAACATGTTCTATCCAAATCCTCTTTAATAAAATTACCCAGAGCATTACCGATATCTTCCAGGCATACCACAGATGTAAGGGGAGATTAGGCAGCCTGACCCAAACCAGGCGTTTTGGCCACCAAATAAGTATTTGGATTGAAATCTGGAAACCATGGAGTTAAAAATAAACCCGCATGTCCCCAGAACCAAGGACCACCTATCAAACAATGTTGATAATCCTCAGATTCCCTAAAATGGACAACAAAAAATCCCTTGGAACAAAGAGAGATTTCACATTTATTGGTTCATTTTTGAAGACCCACTGATACAAAGCAGAGGAGGAAGGCCAAAAGCCATTAAACCTACCAATCACAACATCCCGAGATAAATTTTGGAAGTATTCCTCAACTTCTGGGTTCACGATGGTTAACAAAGGAACAACCTCGACCAAATCGACCAGGTAGTTCTAAGTACATGATGCTTGTTTTCTCGGGAATCAGCCACCTCTATTACTTGGCGCCTCTTTGAAAGAAGCAGAAGTATGAGACTCGGCCGAACCTCCATTACTGTGAAACCCCACCTCCAAGCTTCTTGCAACAATTGTTGTCTTGCCCACCTATCCACCAAAGTCGCATTCTTTTTTGGAACCCTAGGATTAGAGCGATACTCGTGAGCTTCACCCACCCGCCATGGCCCTACTCCCCTCCACCGGCCCGTAATCCCTCCAAACCCCGCTCGAACCCCAACGACTCCCCTTTCATAGCGCTCGACACTCTTCTTGGTTCCTCCCAGCGACTCCTCCCTCATTCACAAGTTTCACATTTCTTCTTTCCATTTTTTCGCACCGATATAATACTTTCAAAAGTGGTTTGGGATAACTCTCGTGCCATGAATGCCAAACATGCCTCGTCACATTGAACACAAGATTCATGCCTGACCCCGACCCTCATTGCATTGAACACCAAGCCGGCTTGGCACCACGTCGAGAGACCACCTCCGCCACGAAGCAACCGACCCACCCAAACAGCGCCTATGCGAGTAACAACGAGCTATAGAGGTGGCCAATCCAAGGAATGGACCCCGAGGCCTCCCACATATAGCCCACATTCCCCAAGAATAGGGTAAAGCTGGACGGGCTCAATTGGTCTCTTTCTTAGTTCAGTAAGACAACTCTCTATTTTATTATTCAAACATTAAATTATTTTTCTACACGAACCTACAATTTTAATCATCTATGACTTATAAACTTCATATTTTATCTTTTTCCTTCGAGAAAACACTTCTTGGAAATGTTTTTTATTTTTTCCTTTTAGTAAGATTACTATGAGACAATAATTTCTATACTCATATTCATATAATTATTTGTGAGATAACAACTCTCTTAGATTGTGTTGGAGGGCCTTCATTACTTGTGTATTCCACGGTCTTCCAATCATTAGACCTAAGATCTTATTCTCACGTCGATAAATTACTCCCATGGAACTCATTTTTTAAAAACTTTGTATTGCATTGTTTTCATAACTTAAGTACATTCTTTTCCAATGCAAGCAAGGAACCTTTGAATTAGCGAATTAGCAAAAGAATAGTTTCTACGCTCTTTTCACTTTTTAGTGAAGATTGCCTTTAATTACAATTGTTAATTTAATAAAAATATATACCATTGTAATATTTTACTCCTAATATTTACTTTGAGAGCTCCCCATCCCATTGAGAGAAATGATGGCGGAATTTCTCTTATTAATTGATGAATAGATCTATATAATTTTTAGATTAAAAGATATTACGTGTTATTTTTTTAAAAAGTGGGTTGTAAGGAATGATGTTCCAAAGTCTATTAAAATTGGGGTTTATGGTGTAGAAGAAATAAAGGAAAAAAATAATCAAGCTCGAACCGTTAGCTCAACATATATAACATCAAAACATGGACATCAACTAAAGTAGTCAAAGTAAGAAGCTAAACAACAAATTATCATTGTTTGCATTCTTTTTCATTAAATGTGGAAGTCACTATATTTTTAGTATGATGGCCATTTGTAATGTCCATACAACATGAAATGACTAATTCCACAAGTATGAAATTTCAATGGTAAGGAGGAATAACCAAATTGTCATGTTGAGACGAAGGAGGAAAATATATCTACGATGGTGATCAATTGACATGACCATCATGAGAGCAATGGTGATATAATGTAACCAAATTAAGAACAAACCAGATATCTGCGAATAAAATGAACTCCAAAAGAAAATAGATCTCCTTCTTTGTTATCAAATAATGAATTACAATGTTTCCTAAATAGGAAAACAACTCCCAACTCGAGTTGCAAGTAAACTCTAGCTAACTCGACTAAATCTACTCTAGGTGGCGGAAATTACTATTTTTAAAGAGTTTACTAGAACCGCTATTCTTAGTAAGTTTACATGCTTATTCCTACGGGCAAAAAAATTTCTATGCATCTTCTACATCCCTAAATTAGAGGAATTGCCAACTTTCTAACTCATAATGCAATTGATAGACTAAAATTAATTAATGCTCAAAAATAGGAAAAACCGAACTATAACTTAAATCCTAATTTTTGGCCTCAAGATGGCGGATTTAGGGCCTAAAAACGTGTTGAAAACTTGTCCCACCTGGTAGGGCAGGTTGTTGTTGCGTTTGTCTCATCAAAACACGTTGTTTCAAAAAAAAACAGACTCAAACGGACAAACAGAGCTCAAGTTATGACCTTGTCAAGTTCCTCCCATTCTCGGCGCATCATGATAGAAACTATGATGGTGGTCTCATTGTGGAGTTAAGTTTCTTGAAAACGAAGAGGATGGAACATGAGTCATAGTAGAGGGAGCATTTCCTATTGATCTAGAAATGTTTGGAGGTGGACTACCTTCAACACCACCTTGTTGGATTGCACCCGAGTCTGCATAAACACATTTGATATCACCATAATATGTTATAAGTCATGGGGATTCATTAGCTAGGCAATATCCTAGCACATTCATTCATATTGAGGTAATTAAAATTGATAAAATCAAAGTCAATATATCAAGTAGACATGAGGTGGTGAAAGGGTTTCATTTATTAATATTTTGAATCGTATGGGGGTAGGTTAGAGAGGTGGGCCAAAGGATACGGAGGTTTAATTTAAATATAAAACTAAAACATTTGAACCCTAGTTTGTAAAACTAAATACCTTAAAATTGCAAAAGGCGTGTGGTCATACAGTTAAATTATAATCTCTTTTTGAATAAGGAAATCTCAATTAAGAGATTGTTTAACAAGAAATTATAATAATATGGTAGAAAATTAGGATTGAGTATGTTTTTCAACACAAGTGATATTATCACCATCTTAATTATTCAAAGAAATTATGATAAGCTGATTAAGGCTTAATATTTATAAGGTAATTTGTAATAGGCCTTGAATGGCTTCAAACTCTCTTTCGAGAGAAAAAGTGTATCAAGAAAATAATAATTGAATGAGAAACATGATATATTTTTCTATTTCATATATTAAGGTAGAAATAAAAAGGGGTAAATAAAATTGTAATGAAAATGGGTACGTAAGGTATATGGAGAAAATAAAAGGTATTTTTATTCTACTAATATAATGGGAGAGGGTATTATCAATTGAATAATTAGTGGTAAAAACTAGCATTAAGGTTATTATTTAATACCCTTTGAATGAACATGCTCTACCATACTTTACTAAGTGACCCCCTTCCCATGTTATAAATAAACTAACTTTGCAACTATAAAGTTAGCAAAAATAACAATTTTTCTAAATTTAGATTAAATTAAAAAAAAATTAAAAAAAAAAAAAAAACTTAAAATATATGCTAAATATGTGTCCATTTTACAAGTAGCATGGAAAAAATCCCCAACGAGAAATATTTTCCATGTATTTTCCCAAGTGAAATGCTTTGGCTGAAAGAAATTGAAAAAATCACGTATCCAAGTCCATGTCAGATGAGCTTTTAAGTAAAACCAAAACTATTAGTTTAAAAATTAACATTTCCACAAATAGGACAGTAATTACTATGAGGAACTCGCAAGTGAACAAATCAATGTCCCAAAGGAAAACCTCATAAAGAAGCAATTGTGGAAAATGAGAAATCTTTGGGTCAAGAATTATATTCTAGATGGTTTGAAACCACCTACCCTGAGTGTGAGTGACAAATTGATGAGAGTAGATATTTTTTTAAGATTTTGAAACATGGTTTTAGTTGAGGGGAAAACCACTCATATCCTTATTCATAGCGTAATTAAGGAAGGTAGTTTTAATGTACCACTTCCACTCATTCCATAAGGGTCGGGAATTAATTGTTTTTTCCTCTGTAATCATTATGGGTTAAATTTGATACTATGGGATAAAATATAGTGGCTTTTTTTTAAAGTGGGAAAAATTGGGTAGACTATTCAAACTTATTACTTGAATTATAGCAAGTATATATTATATGTTATCTTTTTATGTTTAAATATGAGTTGTCTTCAATTTAGAATTGCAACCATGTAAAGTGAATAACTACTGTAATTTTTTATCTTACGGGAAACATCAATTTATAAAATTATATTCTAATACCAAGTTACATGAATTTTAAAATTCCCTACATGGATGTTCTAAATGAAAATCTTTCCAACCCAATTCCCTTTGGATGATCACAATAAAGGAGTATCTATGAATCATTAAATTTATTTGGTAGCTTGTGTTTTTGTTGGTGTATGTCATACTCAATAAGTTAGATATGGTATTTTATCCAATTACAATTATTTATCATAATTGTATAGTATAATAAATTAACTACTTATAATTAAACATCCACAATACACTTCAATACAACAATAACACGTAATTAATATCCAATACCAATTATTAAATTATATACATTTAATATTAAGAATACCTAACTTTGGTATGACACTATAGAAGACATGTCATCATATTGTCAACTTGAATGTGATGTCAAATCATTAAACATCTATCCTAAAAATATGCATTTGATTTGCAATCGATATCGAGACCATCCTAACTCTCAAATCGGGTGTCAAGATTGTCTTCACATACACAGTAGCTAACTATTAGTTGAAATCCAACTCGGCAATCATGTTTGTGCATCCTTGTTTTTAATTGATTCCTTCATCCTTCTTTACAAACTATGACTTGCAATATTTGGGAATGGTCTAATGGATAATAAAATTTTAAGAGGCCTATGTTACAATTAGTGACTATTGTTTACTATTTAGTTGCCTAGTAGTTAGGGTAATCGGTAATAACAAATGTCCTGGATGAATAAAAAAGCATAATAGAAAATATATTAAAAAAATAGTTCTAATAGTTCGCTAGCTTTAATAATGCTCTATAATAAAATGTTAGGTCGAAACAATGATACAACCTCTAATAATTACTTGATTAATATTTTAGTTGTGTACATTTTTGAAATGAACAACCTCACTTGTTAATTTATAGGCCCAATTTAATTAAGATTTTATCTTAATGAAACACTTGCCAAATTTTAATGACTAGAAGAAAAAGATAAAAAGAAAGGGAGAAGTATACCCTAACTAAGACTTATAAAACAAAAAGTAGGATAAGCATCGTCGGTTAATCCTAAAATGTGTTGGTATTGTTTTTGGACACACTTAACATACAACACAATAATTACAAGATACAAAAAAATAAAGATAAACATGAGAGAAACAATAACTAATAAATAAAAAACCACACCAAAACTACATAAAACAAGGTCACATGTGGCAATATATATATAATGTGGATTCCATGAATTTAATACCCTAAAACCTAACTTATTTTTTAAATTGTCATATTTCAAAGACAAAACATTGAAATTTGTAGATATTTAAAATTAAATTTCAATGAAAAACTCATTGTAATATTTATACGCATTGATTTAATCTCAAGTTTATAGATGAGACAATTAATGTTTAACTAAAGTTTTAATATAACATCTTTTAACACCATATACATATGCATCACTACCTCTAAATAGGTAAAAGTGATTGATATTCGGTGTAATAATGCCTTGAAAGAAGTTAAAATTTGATTGCAAAGTTAATCTAAACCATTTGGAATGAGGATTTATTCAACATTTATATAAACGTTAGTATGTAATGGATTTAAAGAAATGTGGTTACATATGAGGATAAAATAGACCTATGTAATAAAGAGTAAAGAAACGTCATATCCACTCGGTGGCTACTTTCATATGTGTAGTAAGAAATAAAAAACCACATATTGTTCTACTCGTGTATATTTCACAATTGAGATGTGTAATAGTGAGAGAAAGGTTTTGTTTTATTAGCTTACAAAAGAACAAAAGGAGTCAAAATTGTATGCAAATGGAATATTAATTTATTTTGAAGAGGAACTCCCTTAATAAAAGTTAAAAGGCCTCCTATAGAGAGATGGCTGCGAGGTTTTCTAAGCTTGCAAAATTTGATTCTCTCTTTCGTAGATACAATGGAAACACCTCAGTCAGTGGGTATACCTATTTTGAGGTGAGTCTCTACGAGTATCAAGGCCGGTTCCTTGTTGATGTATCCTTGTTTATGGGTTTTAAGGGTAAAAGATGACTCTAAAGTAATTAAAACTAAGGTGATACACCAAATTTATATGAGGGTTTGACTGAGTATATGCACAATTGATATGTGAAGGATTTTTTGTGCATGAACCAATAGTTTTTTGCAAGAATATTAAAGGAAAAAACTTGGAGGTATTGAGGAGATTATCACAAAAAACGCTAAGCTAAACATGCACATTAATATCATGTAAGAAACTACTGAATTTTGCAATAGGGTAAGATGATTAATCAGGGAATTTGCATTCACAAGACTAATAGAAACATACACAAGACTACAAATAATTGGGAAGGAAGAAATTCTTCACACTCAAAGGGAAAAACTGGCAAAAAATTGCTTCAGTACTCCTATATCCAAAAAGTCCTCAGAAGTTTTTGTGCTTTGCAAAGGCACACAATATATAGCAAAATAAAATTCACCCTCTTCCTAAAAATAGCCTAAGGCTTGTACTCACCCATGCATTCTATTTTTATCCTTTATTTAATAATAGATAAAGGGATAAAAATAGAACATGCAATTACAAATAGGCATTAATAGCCTTCGGTTACAACTAGTCAACTGTAGTTGATTGTCTATTTTAAGAAAAGCATGAGTGGATGATTTGCTAAAAATAAGCTTTGCTTGCTGAGCAAGTCTTCTTCCTATGCATGCAGACTCTGTCTTTTTGCTGATCTGTCCTTTTCTAAATTTTGTGAAGGCATGCAACTTTACTCTTTGTGAGTGAGAAAAATTAATTATTTTCTAACCATGATTGAATCTGGTGAACTCAGGGCTTGGATTTAGATGCAAAAATATTGTAGACTTAGTCATTTTTGGTTATTAAATTATTGAGCTCCATTCGAGCTAGCCAAGCTCTATAAAAAAAAAAAATTTGGCGCCATTAATAACTGCTCAAGCTTCCTGTGTGAGAAAAGAAATTCGCCATTGTTGTAGACCTTGAGCTCAACTAAAGGCTTTTGAAGAACTCTATAATTCATTACTTGAAAAAGACCATCCATGTAGGACAAAATTGATCCAAAAATGGGCCTGGAAAATCTTTCCTTATCATTTCTGATAAAAATTGTGCATTTTAAAATATTCGGCCTGCCCATTCACTTTTAATCTAGGCCTTACACATGTCTCTATCTATTTGTAGTGCAGAGTCACTACCTTCTATATTCCCTTTGCTACTTTTTCGAAAAAAAAACTTAAAATTTAAAAATGCCACATGGTGCTTCCTTTCGATTTCAACATTTGATGCTTTTTTGAAGAGTCGTGGGTGATTTAACACTTTTTTCCTTTTTTTTAAAAATTTCAAAGTCTCAAAATACTCTGATGCTCGAACTTTACTTTCAATATGATGCCTTGATTTGGTCCCTTGAAATGGAGCACATTGGGAAATTTTATAAATTTAACCCTTTTAACAAAAGGTTCAAAGTTTCAAATTGGCCCGATGACCCGCCTTTAGTTTATTCAATACTTTGACTTTTGATGTTTTGACTTTTCTCGGTGAAATTTTAAAACTTTAAAACTTTGTTCCTTTTTGCAAAGCTTAAGGTTTTAAAGGAATTTTTTTTCACTTCCTTTGCTTTTCCACCTTCTCAATAAAGGGCCACGTACTCTTTTGGGCTTTGGGGAATTTTTGAATTTTTTTTTGAAAATTTTGCAAAATATGAAAAGTGCCAAGTTTTGCAAAATGGGCCCACCATTTTCATGAGTCAAGTTGGGGTTTGCATTGATTTTGGTGATTTGATTTCATCCATTGATTTTACTTACGATGTGGTAAAATTGATCTTTACGTTTTTTACATTTGCATTAATTGAACTTGGTTCCATTTGACCATTGATCTCTATGAATTTTTGATTCATGGCCATTGATCTCCAACCCATGATTAGGGTTTTTGACTTGTAATTAATGTATTCAATGAAAACTTAACCATGGTGGTTTCATTGATTTTTGGAGATCGATCTGGAGATTTGATCTGTGTTCTTGTCGATTTGTGTCGTTGATCCTCTGATCATTAACTCAAAGTGAGTTAGGTTACTTTGGATCGTTGATGAGTAAAACACTTGAAACCCTAATCTTTCACATTTCATTCTTGATTCTTGAGCTCTAGTCGAGCTAAATGAACTTTGTAAATTTTTTTTTTGGCAGCCATTGATGAAGCCTTCAAGCTCTGTTACTTGGCTTTCTTCATGAGATCTGGTCAATTTTTAACTAGTTGTCATTGTCTTTGAGCTTGGCTTTTCTTTAAAAGAGATCTTTGTGCTATTAGGAGCTCAGAAGATTCTATCTGCCATCCATTGTTGTAGGTTTGTGAGCTTAGCCCTCCTATAAAAATGATCATTTGTTGCTTTCTTGCACCTGTAACACCATTATTTTGAGAAAGGTAGTCATGGCTTGTGTTTTTTGTAATCTCCTGACTGTATATTGCTCATTTCGATCAATATTTGGCTCACCCTTTTATTTTCTCTGCTACTTCATCTTCAAAACACTGATTTTTTATTAATAGGCTTTTATATTGATGGATTCATTGCCTTGTGCCCTAAACAACCGTTACTTTTGAATCATATCTCTAGATCTGGCATTCTTGCATCATGGGTAGTCATGCTTTTCTTTGAAATTTTGAGAGCTGTTGATGAGATAGATCCATGCTTTTTGTGGGTATTTGCATATTTTAGCTCTGACTTTTATGAAATATTTGGCTTGTATAAAAAGAAAGGCCGCCATGGTAGTTGATTCTTAAGCTCTGATTTCTTTGATTTCCCAAGTGTGATAGAGGCATATTCTCTGATATTTTATACTTAAGATGTCATTCTTTTTGTGAAACCTTGATCTCTAAGTGAAAAATCATTGTGGGTTATCCCTTTTGGCTCTGAGTTTGATGATCCTTCGAGGGTTTCTCAACTTTTGATTTTACAATAAGTTTTTGCTTCCTTCCTTGATTTTTGGATACCCATTTAATGGTTTTTCAATCAAAGCCAGGATCTACATTTTCTTTTGTAGACCTGTAACTGTATTTGATCCTTTGAGTTATATTGCAACAAATATGTATATGGATTTTTAACTGTCCTGTATGAATGAGTTATTTTTCCCAAAATTTGTATATACCCATGTATCTTTCAATTTGTGGCTTGAGGTATTACAACCCAGATTTGGGTATCTTTCCTTTGGCATGGGTATTCATGCTTCTTTACTCCTTTTGATTCTTCAAATCTTTTGATTTTAATGAGATATTTGTACCTTGTATGTGGCCTTTTGTAAACAGTTTCTCATTCATGTAACACCATTAGCAGGCGTAAGCCTTGATTCAGATGCTTTGTTGAAATACCATAATCTTATTTCTTTGCTTAGATACTATACTTCTTTGATGGTAGCATTTCTAGAAAATTTAAAATGTCCATTTCACATGGTGAAGAAGCCACAAAATTTTCCAGAATTCTCTCTTCCTTGACTAAAATATGGAAAGTGTACATTGTCTGCATGCATCTTCTTTGTTTGTATTGTAACCTTTTCCTTTTTACAAGATATATGAGTTTTGAGTTACATTAACCCTTCTTTCCAGCATGTACATGGTCCTTTTCTACTTGTCTACAACTTGTACCTACACACTTAAGAAAATAGTTAGAAAATAATTAGGCTTTGGCCTCTCTTATGTCCATTTTCCTTATTTTCTTTTCTATTTCTTCTTTTGAGTAAGCTATGTAGTTTGATTTTCAAGTACTATATATCTTCTTTTGTTAGAGATCCATATGCATGAATTAGGACAATGTAGGAATATGGATTAACCCTGAGCTCTTTATTGATGATTCCTTTCTTTTACTTTTTAGGTACCATGCTTTGAATTGTGAAGACAAAGATGGAACAAGCTGGAAGGGGGACAATCTGCACAAAATGAAGAATATACAAAGGCAATGATGGGTTCACTCATATTCCTTTTACTTTTCTATTTCATGCATGTGTACCTCTTTCTTTAGTAGATGTACTTTACTTTTTAGTCACATCCCATGGCTTGTGTGGGAAACATTTGACCTTCCTTGTGAATAAAACATTGAATTCTGAAATTGAGTTGTGTATTTCCTTCTGCATTTCAAGCTTTTGAATGGAGTGTATGATGAACTAAACAACTCAGTCATATAATTGAATGTCTTAAACATGAAGGAAAGAAATTAATGAGAACTGTAACATTCAGTAATGAACTCTGATTTCTGTAATTTGCACTTATGTTTGTTGTCCCAAAACTCAACACTTCACCTACTCTGTAATTCGGTGTCTTCATCAAGACAACACAATTGTCCTTGGGGCCTTTGTGTTCTTTTTTGAAGGTATCATGAAATTATAGACTATGTGATCTATTACATTTTGTAACAACACACATAGCTACAAATTTCACTTAATCATTAATTAATTCAGCAAGTAACTAATAACATCAGAACTTCCTTAGCTTAGGTATACTTCACCCATGACTTTCATCATAATGATGAAGTTTTGAGTTGCCCATTTTTGCACAAGTGCAAAAATTGTCAACATTTTGGTGATCCTGCAGGGAAAGCTACCTACTAGCTTAAAGACTAGTGCCTTGCTCTTGTCCATTGGGCATGGAGTCCAAAGCATATAACCAAAATATACCTTTTTGAAAGGTCCAACCCTTTCCAAAACAAACTAAAACTGGGAAAGGATCTGGTAAACTAGATCATGTGCATGAATGCACTTATTGAATTGAAAAACAATGCAATGTGTAGAAACTACACTTATTGAAGGGAAATCCTACTCTAACAATCACTGTAAGATTTTCAATAATAGTGTTTGAGAAACATACCATTCATAGGAATGGGAAGTTCCTCTCCATTCAAACTTCAAAAGTTGAAAAAAGCATTGTGTTCCTTGCAAGCTGAAATCATGTAAGGACCACTCAGATTGTATCAAACTTTGAGTGTCTTCCTGGCTTTTGCATGATCAACATCCCATTTTAACACAATATCTCCTTCATTGAAGACTCTAAATTTGGCTTTCTTGTCAAAAGTCTTCTTCATTTGTTTCTGATTCTTTTCCATATTCAAATGAGCTTGATCTCTTAGCTCTTGTAATTCCATTAACTCTGCATAATGAACCTGTAATGGTTCATTCTCAAGAAGCTCCATTTGATGCAGCAAATCCAATGTAGGTAACTCAACTGAAATAGGCATTCTTGCTTCTTTTCATACACAAGTTTGTATGGTGAATTGCCAACTGATCTTTTAGGAGTCACTCTGTCAGCCCAAAGTGCTGAATTCAACATCAGATGCCAAGCTCTTTGATTATCTTTAAGTGTTCTTTTAATGATCCTTAAAAGATTCTTGTTAGTACTTTCAGCTAAGCCATTACCTTGTGGGTAATAATTAGATGAAGAACTTAGATAGATTCCATGGTTGAAACCCAATCTGTTATCTTTGCACCAAGGAATGCTAAAGCATTATCTGATATGATAGTTGTTGGAACACCAAATCTGCAAACTATACCTTCATAAAAGGATAGTATCGAAGTTTCATTAGCATCCTTCAAGGCTATTGCTTCAGTCCATCGTGTAAAATAATCTATGTAGTAGTTAAGATCCACTTATGTCCTTGTGATGAAGGTGGGTTTATCATGCCAATAAAGTCAAGACCCCACTGCATAAAAGTTGATCAACTGAAAAATAGGTCAGGTAAGGAAGTGAAGCTAGATGTTCTTTTCCAACAAAGAAAGCACATTTTTACACTTTCTAATCCATTCAAAATAGTCTTTGAATATGCTAGGCCAATAGTAACCAGCTTTCATAATTTTTAAGGTTGTGGTACGTGTTGAGAAATGACCTCCTATAGGTCCTTCATGGAATTCTGATAATATTTTCTGAATTTTATCATAATCAACACATCGCAACAAAATTCCATTTATATCTCTTTTGAACAACACACCATCAATAAAGATATAATGTACAACCTGTAACCTGAAATATCTTCATTTATTTTTGTCCATACCTTCCGGATAGGTCCCATGCTATAAGTAGTTAATCAAATCAGCCATCCATCTTGATTCCTGAATCTTTTGAGTGCTCTCAGGTTGTTGATTTTCTGGTTGAACCATGATTTCTGATTGTTGATACGTAATTTCAGCATGTTGTTTTGAATCATCTGGTTCTATAACTTGCTATTTTTCCATATCAGCAATTAGATGTTCACATAAACCTTTCCTCGAACCATCTTAGCAACCCGAATATCAACATCATACTCCATGACCTTTGTTATCCAGTTTTCTCTTTTCTCATTCAACTCCTTATTTAGTAAGAATGCTTTCACACTTGGATGAGAAACAAGAACATGGATTTTATTGTTGAAAGCATATACTTGAAATTATTTAGTCCTGACTACTAAAAGTACCTATTTTTCAAGAAATGTGTACCTTGTTTCATAATCATGCAAACTCTATCCAAAGAAAGCAATAGGTTGTTCAATATTTTCATCATTGACTTGAGTTAATATAGTTGAGATTGTTTCAGCTCTGCAAGTGCATACATTGTAAAATATTTATCAAAATTTGGATTTGCAAGAGTAGGAGCTTGAGAGATAGCTACTTTGATTGATTCAAATCCTTCTCTCCCTTCATTGGTCCAAGAGAAATTTTCTCTTTCTTTAGCATAATTGTGAGTGGTTTAACCAATGCTTGCAAAATCTAGAACAAATCTTCTAACAAAGTTGATTTTTCCAAGAAAACTCTGTAATGCCTTCTTATGATGGGGAAATGATAGTTGTGATATGGCTTTGATCCTGAAAGGATCAATTGCTAAACCTTTCTTAGAAACAATATGACCAAGTATTTCCTTGATGTACTAAAAAGATAGACTTTAGTGGATTCAAAGATATTCCAAATTGCCTGCACAATTGAAAAGTCTACCTTAAATGCATTAGATGTTCTTCAGAATCTTTTGAAAATACAAGTAACATCATCTAAATAAACAAGGATGCATTTATTTAATAAGATATGAAAATCCATGTCCATTGCACGTTGAAACATTGCACCAACATTTGAAAGACCAAAAGGCATCCTTTTGTAAGCATAAGTACCCCACTTGGTGGTAAAGGTTGTTTTATATCTATCTTCTTCCCAGACTAAAATATGATTATATCCACTGTAACCATCTAGAAGAGATAGTCTATCTGAACCTGAGACTGTTCTCAAAATCTGATCCATATTTGGGAGTGGGTAATGATCTTTTAATGAAGCCTTATTAAGATCTCTGAAATCTACACATAGTCTGATTTCACCATTCTTCTTCCTAACAGGAACAAGATTGGCTACCCAACTTGAATGCTTAACTGGAAAGATAATACCCGATTCAATCAACTTAGATAATTCTTTCCTCATCAGAGGTTCTATTTTGGGATTTACAGGCCTCTGTTTCTGTCTAACAGGTTTAGAATTTGGTTGCAACTCAATTGTATGTTGTGCTAAACTGGGATCAAATCCTTTCAGGTCTTGGTATTTCCAAGCAAAAACATCCTTAAACTCTTTGCAAAGATTAATAAATGATTCTTTTTAGTTAAGGAACATACCTTTCCAAGAAATAGCTTTTTCCCTTCATCAACCGAGATCTCTTCGTAATTATCAGCATGGGTTGACATTTTAGTCTTGACCTTTCTTAACTGATCATCAGTGTTGAAGATGTCTTCAATGTGACCAAGACCTCGAGGTAGTTTATTTGTCTTCAATTGAACAATCTGGTCACCATATAAGTGTTGTAATTTATCTTGATTAACTGCATAAAAACTCAACTTCTTCTTGCTGAAAAACCTGCAGATTTGATCATCACTTTCAAAAACTTTCCAATTTGAATCATTATCAGGTATTGAGGGCCTGACAATTAACTTTATATGAGGCTGGATTTTTCTATTTTCAATCTATTCTAGCACTTCAAAACTAGCCCCAACTGCTGCAAGTCTATTTGCATGCTTGTTTTCAGCTCTAGGAATAGACTGAATGTTAATAGCATCGAAATCTTCCATTAAGTCTAAAACTCTATGTCTGTAAGACTTCATTAATGGATTCTTACAAACATTGAAATTTCTTACTTGATTGATAACCAACTCAGAGTCACCAAAAATCTGTAGCATGTTGATACCTCTCTTTTTGGCCCAAAGCAAGCCATGAATTAAAGCTTCGTATTCAACTACATTACAAGTACATGAAAATTGGAGACTCAAAGCTGAGAAATACCTTTCATTTCGTTGGGGAAGTGAGCATCAAACCTACTCCCTATCCTTTCTTGTTCTTAGCTCCATCAAAATGAAGCTTCCAAATCCCTTCTGCTGAATCTTCTATTTTGGACAGTAAGGGAAGTGGTGTATTTTCTTCATGCATACAATACACACCAAACATGTGTTCTTCAACTTCCTTAAAAGGATCATGAGCATGTTCTTCCACTGTCTTTTCATCCATAAACATGTTAGAAACACCATCTAATGCTGAAACATGAGCTACCTCATCAAAATCAGATTGATCTAGGGCTGAATAATTAGCCACTGCATTTGAAGAGTGAGGCTCAATGTGAAATCTGGCCAATGGCTCTGAATTGATAGTAACTTTGGTACCATAATGAGTAGTGAAAAATAAGGACCAATCTGAAGAGAGATAACCTCCTATTTTTTTGTGAAATCTCTAGATAAGCATAAGGCAAAGTATGGAGGTAAATCCACAACAATTAACATCTTGCATAATAGAAACATTTGGGCAAGCATGTAATGTCACTTCTAAATTTTTGATTATACCAATTGTATTAGTTGCAGTTCCATCAAGTTGTAAGACACTCCTTTTTGTAGGCTCATACTGCAAACCCAATTTTTTTGCAATTCACTTTTGGCATAACTATGCTACTTGCACCATTGTCCACCATGCAATTATGAACTAGATGTTCTCCAATAATCAATGATAAATAAAATGGTGGTGGTTTCTTGATGTCATGAGCATTTAAAACTTTCTGAACCATCCACTTAACTTCTTTAATGCGGTCTTGTTCAAACATTCCAAGGACCATGTCTGTCTTTTGAACTTCCTTTTTTGTTGTATTTGAAGAAATCTGTAGCTTAGCTAGTTCATGAGAAAGTAAATCTTGTTGTCTAAGAATACTTAGAGCATCCCACATTGAGATGTTAACATTATGCTTTTTCATTACATCAACAATGTTAAAAGAAGCAACAATTTTAGAGATGGATTCAACTATCTTAGAGTAGGCCTTAGTGAAAATTGATTCTGCTTCAGCTGCCTTGGATATCTGAGGTATAAACAGTCTTCTTGGATCAGGTTGTAGCTATTTTTGATGGCCTTTATCAACTGGAACACACTTTTTTTTTTGAGGAACAACAGGGTTGTTGGTTGACTTTGGAATTGTAGATGTTGTCTTATCAGTGACAGTAGGTAGGATAGGCCTATTTTGTTGTTTTTGACTTTCAACAGCTTTCCTTGAGCCCTAGTAGTGACTGCAATGAAATCCTCCTCATTAAAACTGACTAAATTTTATTCAGGTGCTTTCTGAACATGATTTTCTTGCTGCCCACCCTCCATTTGAGGCATGAACAATGTTTTAGATTGAGGTTGTGCAACAAGATTAGATTCAGAAAAGCATTTGGGCAACTTGCAACTGAATGAGGTTGATTGCAAGGTTGACACCACTCTTCATAGCCATATTAACTGGGACTAAAGTGTTAGATGAACTAGGAGCCTTTGGGTCAAACTGCCTTTGCTGGTAAGGCTGCCTATAATTTTGATTGTTGATAAGGTTGCCTATTTTGTTGATTCTATTGATTTTTTTGATAAGGAGCCTGATAGGGTCTGCTAGGTAATGCAATTCTGTTCTCAATCGAAGTCAATTTATTTCCCATAGTTTGCAAAGCTTTAAATACATCATCTGATGGAGCTACAACAATAGGTTCTATGATTGTAATAGGTTGAGGAATAGGTGCTAAATCTACCAAAAATGGCATTGAAGGCCTTGGTGCCAATTTTCCAGCTTGAATAAGACTATTTTCAGCTCGGATAGTGATATCGTAGGCTTGGGAGTGTCTCTCCCCCATTGACTGAATCATAGTTGAGATATCACTATTTAATGCTCTAAGATAATAAAGGAAAGCATGATCAACTTGAGGCTTGACACTTGCTGGAATTCTTTCCCAAGTTCTGGAAAAATGGATATTGAAACTAGACATAAACTCATTGGGAGCTCTTTTAATAGTAGACAACTATTCAATGAGAGACAAATGATCTGAATTATCCTGGAACTATTTCAGCAATTTTTCACCTAAGTTATCCCAAGTTCTTATGCTTCCAATTTCTAGGTTTCTATACCATTGCAAGGCCTTGCCCTTTAAAAGATGCAGCTAAAAGTCTTAAAGCTACATCTTCATGAGTGATATTATGGACTGCACATAGGGCTGCAACATCTTTGATATGTTCAGCAGTGTAACCTGATTTTCACCCGTGAATGATGGAAAAATTTTCATGGCAGCATTAGGAATGTCATGGTAGACTGGGATTACTAATGGACTGCCATTAGTAAAGGTCACAAAATTCCTTGGTGGTTGAATAGCCATTTGAAAAACTGGGATGTTAATAGAGAAATTGATACGTGGTGAAGGAATATCAAGAGGAGGGTTATCAAAACCAGGTCTATTATAAGGTAAAGTATTACCAACTCTTCTCCTTCTAGCAAAATTCAAGGGTAAAGAAACAAACTCAGGAGGAATTCCTCTTACCGATGATCTTGTAGTCACTTTAGGCATGGAACATGCTGCAATACTGGTCTAAATATCAGCTTAATGGAGTCACCAAAAGATTTAAAATCTTTAGAATAAATTGCTGCAACTTTCTCCCAAAAGTGACTTTGTAATATGTTATAAATTTGCTATAGATTTGATGTAGAATTGTAACTTGCATGTAGATCTGATTCATTCCCACCGGGCATGCCAAAAATTGTTATCTCTCGAAAGTGCACCCTATAGAGAGATGGCTGCAGGTTTTCTAAGCTTGCAAAATTTGATCTCTCTCTTTTGTAGATACAATGGAAACACCTCAGGTCTGTGGGTATACCTATTTTGAGGTGAGTCTCCGGTATCAAGGCCGGTTCCTTGTTGATGTATCCTAAATTGATTTTGGGGTTTAAGGGTAAAAGATGACTGTAAAATAATTAAAACTAAGGTGATACACCAAATTTATATGAGGGCTTTGACTGAGTATATGCACAATTGATATGTGAAGGATTTTTGATGCACGAACCAATAATTTTCTATAGAATATTAAGGGCAAAACACTTTGAGGTATTGAGGGAGATTATCACAACAATATTACTAAGTAAACATGCACATAAATATTATGAAGAAAAATACTGAATTTTGTAATAGGTAAGATGATTAATCAGGAATTTACATTCACAAGACTAATAGAAACATACACAAGACTGCAAATAATTGGTAAGGTAGAAATTCTTCACACTCAGAAGGAAAAACTGGCAAAAATTGCTTCAATACTCCTATATCCAAAAAGTCCTCCAAAAGTTTCTCTTTTGTGCTTTGCAAAGGCACACAATATATAGCAAAAATAAAATTCACCCTCTTCCTAAAAATAGCCTAAGGCTTGTACTCACCCATGCATCCTATTTTTATCCTTTATTTAATAATAGATAAAGGAATAAAAATAGAACATGCAATTACAAATAGGCATTAATAGCCTTGATTACAATTGGTCAATCTGATCTATTTTGATTTGATCTATTTTTAAGAAAAGCAAGAGTAAATAATTTGCTAAAAATAAGCTTTTGCTTTTGCAAGCAAGTCTTCTCTCCATGAACATGCATGCAACTTTCTTTTTTCTGATCTGTTTTTTCTAAATTTTGTGAAGGCATGCAAAAATTTACTCTTGTTTGAGAAAAAAATTAATTATTTTTAATACATGATAAAATAATTGGTGAACTTGGGCTTGGATTTACCATGCAAAAATATTGTAGACTTAATCATTTTTTGGTAATTAAATTATTAAGCTCCATTCTAGCCAAGCTCTATAAAAAAAATTGATGGCCTTCGCCATTAATAGTTTCGCTCAAGCTTTGGACTGTGAGAAAATAAATTCCACCATTTTACATTACACTTTGAGACTCGAGCTCGATTAAATTTTTTTGAAGAACTTCATGTAATTCATTACTTTTAAAAAAAGACCATCCATGTATAAAAAATTGATCCAAAAATGGGCCTGGAAAATCTTTCCTTATCATTTTTGATAAAAATTGTGCATTTTAAAATATTATTTGGCCTGCCCATTCACTTTTAATCTAGGCCTTACACGTGTTCTATCTTATTTGTAAGAATTCATGGCTTCTATAATAATTTGCTCCTTTTCAAAAAAAAAAAAAATTTAAAAATCCCCCGTGCAACTCTCTTTTTCCCGATTTCAATTTTTGATTTGGGATGGAGTCATGGGTGAGACTTTAACACTTTTCTTTTTTTTTAAAAGGAAAAAAATTTCAAAGTCTCAAAATACTCGATTCTTTAAATTTGAATTTTCCTTTCAATGAATTTGATTTGAGCCTTAAAGGAAAAAATTCAAATATTTTGACTTTTGCTCATTTCATGGGAAATTTTATAAATTTAACCCTTTTAACAAAAGGTTCAAAGTTTCAAATTTTGAAAAAGTCCTTTGACCTTTTCCATTCCTTTAGTTTATTCAATACTTTGAATTTCTTGACTTTTGATGATTTTTTGACTTTTTTTGGTGAAATGAAGTTTGGGGCCGCTTTAAAAATTTTGTTCATTTTTTTTAAAGCAATTCAAAAAGTTTTAAAGGAATTTTTTTTTCATGGTTAAAGTTTATTTTTTTCCACCTTCATGATAAAAGGGCCACATGTACTCTTCGGGTATTTTGAAATCATGAAATTTTGAGTTTTTTTTTCAAATTTTTTGCCAAGTTTTATAAAATGGGTTTTTTTTCATTTTTTTTAATCAAATCAGGTTTGATCATTTCATTTGATTTGATTTTTTATAAAATTTGAGATCATTTTTTTCATTCATTTGATCTTGATTTTATTTTTACATTTTCATTAATCTATGATGAACTTCTTTTCATTTGATCCTTATTAGTTCATTCAATCTTATCATTTTGATTCATATCTTTGATCTCAATCCATGATTAGGTTTTCGAGATCTAAAACTTGTAATTAATTTGTGATTTTTTGAAACTTAACCATTTTTTTGTATTAAAATTGAGATTCGATCTCGATAGCTTTGATTCTGTATTCATTTTCGATTTTTGGTCTTGATCTTGATCATTAACTTAGAGTGAGTTAGGTTACTTTTGATCATTGATGAGTTGAAACCCTAATCTTTCACATTTTCATTTTTTGAGCTCTTTTGAGCTAAATGAACTCTCAATTTTTTTTTTAATATAGCCATGATGATGAAGCCTTCAAGCTCATTTACTTGGCTTTCTATCATGAGATCTGATTTCATTTTTTAACCATTTTTTGTCATTATTGTCTTCAAGCTCATTATTTTTTTAAAAGAGATCTTGTGCTCTGTAGGAGCTATGCATGAAGATTCTATGGCCACCACCATTTTGAGGTTTTTTGAGCTTATCCCTCCTATAAAAATGATCATCTTTCATTTTTTCTTTACACTTTAACACCATTATTTTCAGTTAAGGTACTTTGTAGTTGCATTTTTTTTTTTAATCTCTATCTGTATATTTTTATTTGATCAATATTTGGCTTCCCTTTTACTTTTCTCTACTTCATTTTGAAACATGTCATTTTATATTAATAGGCTTTTTATATTGATGGATTCACTACCTTGTGCCTAAATAAATCAAATACTTTTCAATCATATCTACATTTCATTTTGCATCGTGGGTAGTTTGCTTTCTTTTGAAATTTTGAAATTTTGAGCTGACTGAGAGATAGATCCATGTATTGTTGTGGGTATTTATTTGCATATTTTTTCTTTATTTCGATAACTATTATGAAATCTTTGGCTTTTATAAAAAGAAAGGTCTGCCATGAGTAGTAGCTTGATTCTTAAGCTCCGATTTCTTTGATTTCCCAAGTGTGATAGAGGCATATTCTTGATATTTTATACTTAAGATGTCATTTTTTTGTGAAACCTTGATTTTCTGAGTTTGAAAATCATCATTGTGGGTTATCCTTTTTTTCTTCTTTGAATTTGATGATCCTTTGAGGGTTTCTCAACTTTTGATTTTTAAAGAAGTTTTTGCTTCCTTCCCCGATTTTTTTTTGATACCCATTTAATGTTTTTTTCGATCAAATCCAAAGGATCTCATTTTTTTTTTACTTTAGACTATAACTATTTGATCCTTTGATAGTTATATTCAACAAATATGTGTATGGATTTTTAATGTTTTTTTATGAATGAGTTATTTTCCCAAAAAATTTATATATACCCATGTATCTTTCAATTTGTGGCTTGAGGTATTACAACCCAGATTTGGGTATCTTTCCTTTGGCATGGGTATTCACGCTTCTTTACTCCTTTTGATTTTCAATAATCTGTTCTTGATTTTAATGAGATCTTTGTACCTTGTATGTGGCCTTTTTGTATTTTTTCATTCATGTAACACCATTTAGCAGGCATAAGCCTTGATTAGATGCTTTGTTGAAATACCATAATCTTATTTATTTTTCTTAGATATTATACTTTTTTTTGATGGTAGTAATTTTCTAGAAAATTTAAAATGTCCATTTCACATGGTGAAGCCCTACCAAAATTTTCCTAAGTTAATTCTCTTCTTCTTGACTGAAAAATGGAAAGTGTACATTGTCTACATGCATCTTCTTTGTTCTATTTTCTGTAACTATTAATCCTTCTTCCTTTTTAGAAATATCTAAGTTTTGAGTTACATTAACCCTTCTTTTTTCAGCATATATGACTTGGTTTTTTCTTTCTACAACCTGTATCTGCACACTTAAGAAAATAGTTAGAAAAATTAGGCTTTTTGGCCTCTCTTATGTCCATGTTTCTTATTCTCTTTTCTATTTCTTCTTTCTGAGTGAGCTATGTAGTTTGATCTTCAAGTAATCTATATCTCTGTTGCTTAGAGATCCATATGCATGAATTAGGAAGTGTAGGAATATGGATTAACCCTGAGCTCTTTATTGATGATTCCTTTCTTTTACTTTTTAGGTACCATGCTTTGAATTGTGAAGACAAAGATGAACAAAAAAAGAAGGGGGAGATCTTCAACAAACAAAAGAATATACAAAGGAAATGATGGGTTCACTCATATTCCTTTGCTTTCTATTTCATGCATGTGTACCTCTTTCTTTAGTAGATGTACTTTACTTTTTAGTCACATCCCACATGGCTTGTGTGGGAAACATTTGACCTTCCTTGTGAATAAAACATTGAATTTTGTAAATGAGTTGTGTATTTCTTTTTGCATTTCAAGCTTCTGAATGGAGTGTATGATGAACTAAACAACTCAGTCATATAATTGAATGTCTTAAACATGAAGGAAAGAACATTAATGAGAACCTGTAACATTCAGTAATGAACTCTGATTTCTATAATCTGCACTTATGTTTGTTGTCCCAAAACTCAACACTTCACCTACTCTATAATTTGGTGTCTTCATCAAGACAACACAACTGTCCTTCGGGGCCTTTGTGTTCTTTTGCTAAAGGTATCATGAAATTATAGACTATGTGATCTATTACATTTTGTAACAACACACATAGCTGCAGATTTCACTTAATCATTAATTAATTCAGCAAGTAACTAATAACATCAAAACTTCCTTAGCTTAGGTATACTTCACCCATGACTTTCATCGTAATGATGAAGTTTCGAGTTGCCCATTTTTGCACAAGTGCAAAAATTGTCAACATTTCTGGTGATCTATGGGGAAAGCTACCTGCTAGCTTAAAGACTAGTGCCTTGCTCTTGTCCATTGGGCATGGAGTCCAAAGCATATAACCAAAATCTACCTTTTTGAAAGGTCCAACCCTTAAACAAAAAAACTAAAATGGGAAAGGATGGTAAACTAGATCACGTGCACGAATGCACTTATTGAATTGAAAAACAATGCAATGTGTAGAAACTACACTTATTGAAGGGAAATCCTACTCTAACAATCACTGTAAGATTTTCAATAATAGTGTTTGAGAAACATACCATTCATAGGAATGGGAAGTTCCTCTCCATTCAGCTTCAAAAGCTGAAAAGCATTGTGTTCTTTGCAAGCTGAAATCATGTAAGGACCACTCAGATTGTATCAAACTTTGAGTGTCTTCCTGGCTTTACACGATCAACATCCCATTTTAACACAATATCTCCTTCATTGAAGACTCTAAATTTGGCTTTCTTATCAAAAGTCTTCTTCATTTGTTTTTGATTCTTTTCCATATTCAAATGAGCTTGATCTCTTAGCTCTTGTAATTCCATTAACTCTGCATAACGAACCTGTAATGGTTCATTCTCAAGTAGCTCCATTTGATGCAGCAAATCTAATGTAGGTAACTCAACTGAAATAGGCATTCTTGCTTCTTTTCCATACACAAGTTTGTATGGTGAATTACCAACTGATCTTTTAGGAGTCACTCTGTCAGCCCAAAGTGTTGAATTCAACATCAGATGCCAAGCTCTTTGATTATCTTTAAGTGTTCTTTTGATGATCCTTAACAGATTCTTGTTAGTACTTTCAGCTAAGCCATTACCTTGTGGGTAATAATTAGATGAAGAACTTAGATAGATTCCATGGTTGATAGCCCAATCTGTTATCTTTGCACCAAGGAATGCTAAAGCATTATCTGATATGATAGTTGTCTGGAACACCAAATCTACAAACTATACCTTCATAAAAGGATAGTATCGAAGTTTCATTAGCATCCTTCAAGGCTATTGCTTTAGTCCATCATGTGTAAAATAATCTGTAGTAGTTAAGATCCACTTATGTCCTTGTGAAGAAGGTGGGTTTATCATGCCAATAAAGTCAAGACCCCACTACATAAAAGGTTGATCAACTGAAATAGGTGCAAAGGAAGCTGAAGCTAGACGTTCTTTTCCAACAAAGAAAGCACATTTTTACACTTTCTAATCCATTCAAAATAGTCCTTTGAATATGCTAGGCCAATAGTAACTAGATTTCATAATTTTTAAGGTTGTGGTACGTGTTGAGAAGTGACCTCTATAGGTCCTTCATGGAATTTTGACAATATTTTCTAAATTTTATCATAGTCAACACACCACAACAAGATTCCATTTATATCTCTTTTGAACAACACATTATCAATGAAGATATAAGGTACAACTTGTAACCTGAAATATCTTCATTTATTTTTGTCCATACCTTCTGGATAGGTCCCATGCTATAGATAATTAACCAAATTAGTCATCCATCTTGATTCCTGAATCTCTTGAGTGAGCTCAGGCTGTTGATTTTTGGTTGAACCATGATTTTTTGATTGTTGATATGTAATTTCAGCATGTTGTTTTGAATCATCTGGTTCTATAACTTGTTGTTTTTCCATATCAGCAATTAGATGTTCACATAAACCTTTCCCTCGAACCATCTTAGCAACCCGAATATCAACATCATACTCCATGACCTTTGTTATCCAGTTTGCTCTTTTCTCATTCAACTCCTTATTTAGTAAGAATGCTTTCACACTTGGATGAGAAACAAGAACATGGATTTTATTGTTGAAAGCATATACTTGAAATTATTTAGTCCTCTGACTACTGAAAGTACTATTTTTCAAGAAATGTGTACCTTGTTTCGTAATCATGCAAACTCTATCCAAAGAAAGCAATAGTTGCTCAATATTTTCATCATTGACTTGAGTTAATATAGATGAGATTGTTTCACTCTATGCAAGTGCATACATTGTAAAATATTTATCAAAATTTGGATTTGCAAGAGTAGGAGCTTGAGAGATAGCTACTTTGATTGATTCAAATCCTTCTCTCCCTTCACTGGTCCAAGAGAAAGTTTTTTTCTTTCTTTAGCATAGCTGTGAGTGGTTTAACCAATGCTGCAAAATCTGGAACAAATCTTCTAACAAAGTTGATTTTTCCAAGAAAACTTTGTAATGCCTTCTTATGATGGGGAAATGATAGTTGTGATATGGCTTTGATCCTGAAAGGATCAATTGCTAAACCTTGCTTAGAAACAATATGACCAAGTAGCTTGCCTTGATGTACTAAAAAGATAGACTTTAAGTGGATTCAAAGATATTCCAAATTGCCTGCACAACTGAAAAGTCTACCTTAAATGCATTAGATGTTCTTTAGAATCTTTTGAAAATACAAGTAACATCATCTAAATAAACAAGGATGCATTTATTTAATAAGCTGTGAAAATCCATGTCCATTGCACGTTGAAATGTTGCACCAAGCATTTGAAAGACCAAAAGGCATTCTTTTGTAAGCATAAGTACCCCACTTAGTGGTAAAAGGTTGTTTTATATCTATCTTCTTCCGAACTAAAATATGATTATATCCACTATAACCGTCTAGAGAGATAGTCTATCTGCACCTGAGACTATTCTCAAAATCTGATCCATATTTGGGAGTGGGTAATGATCTTTTAATGAAGCCTTATTAAGATCTCTGAAATCTACACATAGTCTGATTTCACCATTCTTCTTCCTAACAGAACAAGATTGGCTACCCAACTTGAATGCTTAACTGGAAAGATAATACCCGATTCAATCAACTTAGATAATTCTTTCCTCATCAAGAGGTTCTATTTTGGGATTTACAGGCCTCTGTTTCTGTCTAACAGTTTAGAATTTGGCTGCAACTCAATTGTATGTTGTGCTAAACTGGGATCAAATCCTTTCAAGGTCTTGGTATTTCCAAGAAAAAACATCCTTAAATTCTTTGCAAAGATCAATAAATGACTGCTTTTTAGTTAAGGAACATACCTTTCCAAGAAATAGCTTTTTCCCTTCATCAACCGAGATCTCTTCGTAATTATCAAGCATGGGTTGACATTTTAGTCTTGACCTTTCTTAATTGATCGTCAGTGTTGAAGATGTCTTCCAATGTGACCAGACCTCGAGGTAGTTTATTTGTCTTCAACTGAACAATCTGGTCACCATATAAGTGTTGTAATTTATCTTGATTAACTATAGAAAACTTAGCTTCTTGCTACAAAAACCTACAGATTTGATCATCACTTTCAAAAACTTTCCAATTTGAATCATTATCAGGTATTGAGGGCCTGACAATTAACTTTATATGAGGCTAGATTTTGCTATTTTCAATCTATTCAGCACTTCAAAACTAGCCCCAACTGCTGCAAGTCTATCTGCATGCTTGTTTTCAGCTCTAGGAATAGACTGAATGTTAATAGCATCAAAATCTTCCATTAAGTCTAAAACTCTATGTCTGTAAGACTTCATTAATGGATTCTTACAAACATTGAAATTTCTTACTTGATTGATAACCAACTCAGAGTCACCAAAAATCTGTAGCATGTTGATACCTCTTTCTGGCCCAAAGTAAGCCATGAATTAAAGCTTCATATTCAGCTACATTACAAGTACATGAAAATTGGAGACTCAAAGCTTGAGAAATACCTTTCGTTTGTTGGGGAAGTGAGCATCAAACTGCTCCCTATCCTTTCTTGTTCTTAGCTCCATCAAAATGAAGCTTCCAAATCCCTTCTGATGAATCTTCTATTTTGGACAAGTAAGGGAAGTGGTGTATTTTCTTCATGCATACAATACACACCAACAGGTGTTCTTCAAACTTCCTTAAAAGGATCATGAGCATGTTCTTCCATTGTCTTTTCATCCATAAACATGTTAGAAACACCATCTAATGTTGAAACATGAGCTACCTCATCAAAATCAGACTGATCTAGGGCTGAATAATTAGCCACCACATTTGGAGAGTGAGGCTCAATGTGAAATCTGGCCAATGGTTCTGAATTGATAGTAACTTTGGTACCATAATGAGTAGTGAAAAATAAGGACCAATATGAAGAGAGATAACCTCCTATTTTTTTGTGAAATCTCTAGATAAGCATAAGGAAAAGTATGGAGGTAAATCCACAACAAGTAACATCTTACAGAATAGAAACATTTGGGCAAGCATGTAACGTCACTTCTAAATTTTTATTATACCAACTGTATTAGTTGCAGTTCCATCAAGTTGTAAGACACTCCTTTCTGTAGGCTCATACTGCAAACCCAATTTTTCTGCAATCACTTTTGGCATAACTGTGCTACTTGCACCACTGTCCACCATGCAATTATGAACTAGATGTTCTCCAATAATCAATGATAAATAAAATGGTGGTGGTTTCTTGATGTCATGAGCATTCAAAACTTTTGAACCATCCACTTAACTTCTTTAATGTGGTCTTGTTCAAATGTTCCAAGGACCATGTCTTCCTTTTGAACTTTCTTTTTCTACTGTATTTGAAGAAATTCAGCTTAGCTAGTTCATGAGAAAGTAAATCTTGTTGTCCAGAATACTTAGAGCATCCCACATTGAGATGTTAACATTATGCTTTTTCATTACATCAACAATGTTAAAAGAAGAAACAATTTTAGAGACGGATTCAACTGTCTTAGAGTAGGCCTTAGTGAAAATTGATTCTACTTCAGCTGCCTTGGATATCTGAGGTATAAACAGTCTTCTTGGATCAGGATGTAGCTGTTTTTGATGGCCTTTATCAACTGGAACACTTTTTTTTTTTAGGAACAACAGGTTGTTGGTTGACTTTGGAACTGTAGATGTTGTCTTAGTGATGTAGGAAGGATAGGCCTATTTTGTTGTTTTTGACTTTCAAAGCTTTCCTTGAGCCCTAGTAGTGACTGCAATGAAATCCTCCTCATTAAAATTGACTAAATTTATTCAGGTGCTTTTGAACATGAGTTTCTTGCTGCCCACCCTCCATTTGAGGCATGAACAATGTTTTAGATTGAGGTTGTGCAACAAGATTAGATTTAGAAAAGCATTTGGGCAACTTGTAGCTGAATGAGGTTGATTGCAAGGTTGACACCACTCTTCTATAGCCATATTAATTGGGACTAAAGCATTAGATGAACTAGGAGCCTTTGGGTCAAATTGCCTTTGTTGGTAAGGCTGCCTATAATTTTGATTCTATTGATAGGCTTCTATTTTGTTGATTCTATTGATTTTGTTGATAAGGAGCCTGATAGGGTCTGCTAGGTAATGCAATTTTATTTTCAATCAAAGTCAATTTATTTCCCATAGTTTGCAAAGCTTTAAATACATCATCTGATGGAGCTACAACAATAGGTTCTATGATTGTAATAGGCTGAGGAATAGGTACTAAATCTACCAAAAATGGCATTGAAGGCCTTGGTGCCAATTTTCCAGCTTGAATAAGACTATTTTCAGCTCGGATAGCAATATCGTAGGCTCATTGGGAGTGTCTCTCCCCCATTGATTGAATCATAGTTGAGATATCATTGTTTAATGCTCTAAGATAATAAAGGAAAGCATGATCAGCTTGAGGCTTGACACTTGCTGGAATTCTTTCCCAAGTTTCTGGAAAATGGATATTGAAACTGGACATAAACTCATTGGGAGCTCTTTTAATAGTAGACAACTGTTCAATGAGAGACAAATGATCTGAATTATCCTGGAACTATTTCAACAATTTTTCACCTAAGTTATCCCAAGTTCTTATGCTTCCAATTTCTAGGTTTCTATACCATTGCAAGGCCTGCCCTTTAAAAGATGCTAAAAGTCTTAAAGCTACATCTTCATGAGTGATATTATGGACTGCACATAGGGCTGCAACATCTTTGATATGTTCAAGTAGCAGTGTAACTTGATTTTCACCCGTGAATGATGGAAAAATTTTCATGGCAGCATTAGGAATGTCATGGTAGACTGGGATTACTAATGGACTGCCATTAGTAAAGGTCACAAAATTCCTTGGTGGTTGAATAGCCATTTGAAAAACTGGGATGTTAATAGAGAAATTGATACGTGGTGAAGGAATATTAGGAGGAGGGTTATCAAAACCAGGTCTATTATAAGGTAAAGTATTACCAACTCTTCTCCTTCTAGCAAAATTCAAGGGTAAAGAAACAAACTCAGAGGAATTCCTCTTACCGATGATCTTGTAGTCACTTTAGGCATGGAACATGTTGTAATACTGGTCTGATATCAGCTTAATGGAGTCACCAAAAGATTTTAAAATCTTTAGAATAAATTGTTGCAACTTGCTCCCGAAAGTGACTTTTGTAAATTGATGTAAATGTTGTAGATCTGATATAGAATTTGTAACTTGCATGTAGATCTGATTCATTGTCCCACGTGCATGCCAAAAACTATTATCTCTCAAAAGTGCACCCTATAGAGAGATGGTTGTAGGTTTTCTAAGCTTGAAAAAATTTGATCTCTCTCTTTTGTAGATACAATGGAAACACCTCAGGTCTGTGGGTATACCTATTTTGAGGTGAGTCTCTGGTATCAAGGTCGGTTCCTTGTTGATGTATCCTAAACTTGATTATATGGGGTTTAAGGGTAAAAGATGACTGTAAAATAATTAAAACTAAGGTGATACACCAAATTTATATGAGGGCTTTGACTGAGTATATGCACAATTGATATGTGAAGGATTTTTGATGCACATGAACCAATAGTTTTTCTTCTACAGCAAAATATTTAATTAATAAAACACTTAGTTGTATTGAGGGAGATTATCACAACAATACTAATAAGTTAAACATGCACATTAATATCATGCAGAAAACTACTTGAATTTGCTGATAGGGTAAGATGATTAATCAGGGAATTTGCATTCACAAGACTAATAGAAACATACACAAGACTACAAATAATTGGGAAGGTAGAAATTCTTCACACTCAAAAGGAAAACTGGCAAAAATTGCTTCAGTACTCCTATATCCAAAAAGTCCTCCAGAAGTTTTTTTTGTGCTTTGCAAAGGCACACAATATATAGAAAAATAAAGTTCACCCCTTTCCTAAAAATAGCCTAAGGCTTGTACTCGCCCATGCATGCTATTTTTATCCTTTATTTAATAATAGATAAAGGAATAAAAATAGAACATGCAATTACAAATAGGCATTAATAGCCTTTGGTTACAACTAGTCAACTGCAGTTGACTGATCTATTTTAAGAAAAAAGCTATTTTTAAGAAAAGTGGAAATAATTTGCTAAAAATAAGCTTGCTTTGAGCAAGTCTTCTTCCATGCATGTAGACTTTGTTTTTGTTGATCTGTCCTTTTCTAAATTTTGTGAAGGAATGCAACTTTACTCTTTGTGAGTGAGCAAAATTAATTATTTTTAACCATGATTGAATTTAGATGCAAAAAAATGATAGATTTAGATGAAAACTATTTTAGAATTAATTTTTTATTTTAAATTATTGAGCTCCATTAGAAGCTTCAGCTCTGTAAAAATTTTTTGTGGCCATGATTAATAATCTGATCAAGCTTTAAAATATGAGAAAAGAAATTTTGCCTTTTTTAACATCCTTCAAGCTCAAGCTCAATCAATTTTTGAAGAACTCTGTAATTCATTACTTCAAAAAAGACCGTCCACGTAGGACAAAATTGATCCAAAAATGGGCCTGGAAAATCTTTCCCTATAGTTTTTGATAAAAATTGTGCATTTTAAAATATTTGGCCTGCCCATTCACTTTTAATCTGGGCCTTACATGTGTCTCTATCTATTGTAGTCAAAGGAACCACGGCTCTTATATATTTCTTTTTTCCCTTTTTGAAAAAATCTTAAAATAAAAATGCCCCAGTGAGTGACTTTAACGATTTCAAATTTTTCTTTTTTATGGGTTGGGTGAAGAAATTTTTTCCACTTAAAAAAAAAAATTCAAAGTCTCAAAATACTTCCACTTTTTATGATGCTTTGTTTGGTAGTAGAGCCTCGAGGAAATTTTATAAATTTAACCCTTTTAACAAAAGGTTCAAAGTTTCAAATTGGCCATGATGACCCACCTTTAGTTTATTCAATACTTTGACTTTTGATGTTTTGACTTTCTCCGGCAGAGTTTCGGGCCGCTTTAAAACTTTGTTCCTTTTTGCAAAGCTTAAAGTTTTAAAGGAATTTTTTCCGCCCTTCCGCTTTTCCACCTTTATGTAAAAGGGCCACATGTACTCTTGCGGGCCTGCGGGTCTCATGAGGAAATTTTTTGACAATTTTGCAAAATATGAAAAGTGCCAAGTTTTACAAAATGGGCCTGCCGTTTTCATGAGTCAAGCTGGGGTTTGCATCGATTTTGGTGATTTGATTTCATCCATTGATATTTTGTATGATGTAACCTCATTCATTGATCTTCTACATTTTGACATTTGCATTAATTGAAGAACTTGGGTTCCATCCTCAGCCATTCGATCTCTGTACTTTTGATTCATGGTCGTTGATCTCCAACCCATGATTAGGGTTTCTGACTTGTAATTAATTTGGTCGGTGAAAACTTAACCATGGTGGTTGTATTGAAATTGGGGATCGATCCTCGATCCTTTGATCGTGTTCTTTTTTCGATTCGTGGTGTCGATCCTCGATCATTAACTCAGAGTGAGTTAGGTTACTTTGGATCATTGATGAGTAAAACACTCGAAACCCTAATCTTTCACATTTTCATTCTTGAGCTCTAGTCGAGCTAAATGAACTTTCAAAAAAATTTTTTAATGGCAGCCATTGATGAAGCCTTCAAGCTCTGTTACTTGGCTTTCTTCGTGAGATCTGGTCGATTTTTAACCAGTTGTCATTGTCTTCGAGCTCGGATTTTCTTTAAAAGAGATCTCTATGTGCCTGTAGGAGCTCTGCGAAGATTCTATGGCCGCCATTGTTGCAGGTTTGTGAGCTTATCCCTCCTGTAAAAATGATCATCTATTTCTTTCTTGCACCTATAACACCATTATTTTGAGCAAGGTAGTCGCGGCTTTTTTTTTTTGTAATCTCTAATTGTATATTGCTCATTTGATCAATATTTGGCTTTCCCTTTTACTTTGTCTCTGCTACTTCATCTTCAAAAACTGATTTTGTATTAATAGGATTTTATATTGATGGATTCACTGCCTTGTGCCCTAAACAACCATTACTTTTGAATCATATCTCTAGATCTGACATTCTTGCATCGTGGGTAGTCATGCTTTTCTTTGAAATTTTGAGCTCGTTGTGAGATAGATCCATGTCTGTTGTGGGTATTTGCATATTTTAGCTCTGACTATTATGAAATCTTTGGCTTGTATAAAAAGAAAGGCCACCATGGTAGTTGATTCTTAAGCTCTAATTTCTTTGATTTCCCAAGTGTGATAGAGGCATATTCTCTGATATTTTATACTTAAGATGTCATTCTTTTTGTGAAACCTTGATCTCTGAGTCAAAAAATCATTGTGGGTTATCCCTTTTGGCTCTAAGTTTGATGATCCTTCAAGGGTTTGCTCAACTTTTGATTTTACCAGTAAGTTTTTGCTTCCTTCCCGATTTTTTGGATACCCATTTAATGGTTTTTGATCAAATCCAGGATCTACATTTTCTTTTGTAGACCTGTAACTGTATTTGATCCTTTGAGTTATATTGCAACAAATATGTACATGGATTTTTAACTGTCCTGTATGAATGAGTTATTTTTCCCAAAATCTGTATATACCCATGTATCTTTCAATTTGTGGCTTGAGGTATTACAACCCATTTTGGGTATCTTTCCTTTGGCATGGGTATTCACGCTTCTTTACTCCTTTTGATTCTTCAATCTATTCTTGATTTTAATGAGATCTTTGTACCTTGTATGTGGCCTTTTGTAAACAGTTTCTCATTCATGTAACACCATTAGTAGGCATAAGCCTTGATTCAGATGCTTTGTTGAAATACCATAATCTTATTTCTTTTCTTAGATATTATACTTCTTTGATGGTAGCATTTTTAGAAAATTTAAAATGTCCATTTCACATGGTGAAGCCCTGCCAAAAGTTTTCCAGAATTCTCTCTTCCTTGACTGAAATCTGGAAAGTGTACATTGTCTGCATGCATCTTCTTTGTTCTGTACTATAACCTTTTCCTTTTATAGAAGATATATGAGTTTTGAGTTACATTAACCCTTCTTTTTCAGCATGTACATGGTCCTTTTCTACTTTTCATAACCTGCCAACCTGTACTTACACACTTAAGAAAATAGTTAGAAAATAATTAGGCTCTTGGCCTCTCTTGTATCCATGTTTTCTTATTTTCTTTTCTATTTCTTCTTTTGAGTAAGTAGCTATGTATGAGTTTGATTTTTAAGTATATATATATCTTCTTTGGTTAGAGATCCATATGCATCCATATGCACGAATTAGGACAGTGTAGGAATATGGATTAACCCTGAGCTCTTTATTGATGATTCCTTTCTTTTACTTTTTAGGTACCATGTTTTGAATTGTGAAGACAAAGATGGAACAAGCTGGAAGGGGGACAATCTGCACAACAAAAAGAATATAAAAGGTAATGATGGGTTCACTCATATTCCTTTTCTTTCTATTTCATGCATGTGTACCTCTTTCTTTAGTAGATGTACTTTACTTTTAGTCACATCCCATGGCTTGTGTGGGAAACATTTGACCTTCCTTGTGAATAAAACATTGAATTCTAAAATTGAGTTGTGTATTTCCTTCTGCATTTCAAGCTTCTGAATGGAGTGTATGATGAACTAAAAAACTCAGTCATATAATTGAATGTCTTAAACATGAAGGAAAGAAATTAATGAGAACCTGTAACATTTAGTAATGAACTCGATTTTGTAATCTACACTTATGTTTGCTGTCCCAAAACTCAACACTTCACCTACTCTGTAATTTGGTGTCTTCATCAAGACAACATAGCTATCCTTTGGGGCCTTTGTGTTCTTTTTTTGAAGGTATCATGAAATTATAGACTATGTGATCTGTTACATTTTGTAACAGCACACATAGCTACAAATTTCACTTAATCATTAATTAATTCAGCTAGTAACTAATAACATCAGAACTTCCTTAGCTTAGGTATTTTCGAGTTGCCGATCTTTTCACAAGTGCAAAAATCGTCAATAGAGCCTTCTTGAAAATTCTCTATTTATTTAGCTTTCCACCTTGTCTAACAATTTATATATTATTTGTTTACGTGAAATTAAAATTTCTAGTATTTTAGTTCGAGAATACTCAAATTTTCATTACCCCATATTTCACGCATTTTCATGTGCAACACATTTATCTCAAAGGTAGGAATGTAAAGCACAAGCTTGGTATAATTGGACCAATGTTTGAGAAGGATATGATCAAGTTTTAAAATACTCGACCTATGCACTTATATCACAACCAAATGTTTTTTATTTTGATACGCAGGGCCCCTCCTTTGTTAAGGTGTGGTCTAATGTTCTATTATCACATCACCATCGAATTAAATTTAAGGTTGTTTGAGGGGGCTTTTAAGGTTCCCACTAATCAATTCCATCTTAATGTCTCTTACATTGAGTCACCCGAGATGGTCCCACTCATCGCCAAGGTTTGGAACATGGCACAACATTTGTCATTTTTATCGGATAGATGTCATGGTGGGAAGTGGCAATTCAATGCACCATCTGGTTTCCCACCGTATCATAAAGAAGGTGGGTTGAGTCCTGTAAGTGAGTGATTCGGATCTACATAAATAATTTATAAGGATATCTCTATTATTAGAGGCCAATCCTTTTGATATTCCTCTCCAGATTCAGGTAGTTGAAACCCGACACAAGCTCAAGCTCATCAAGTCTTATTTGTAATGTTGTGCTCAAATACGGTCGAGGTGCATTGGCTTAAGGTGGGATAAAATGCCTCTTTTTATAAATCCCTCCAAGTAAAGCATGCTCGTCAATAGATCAAAGCTATCTATGATTCACATCAATGGCTCACAGAGCTACCAGAGATCACAAATGATTTTGTTGAGCACTACCATCTAGTTTTTCAAGCTCAAGAGGTTTCAATTGAGTGAGATGTTGGCTTCAGAGATGTATTGATGTACTTTCTAATAATATTTTCCCCGAGAGTGGGCCAACCTGCAATAATCCTCTCACCTTGGAGGAACTCCATGTCTCCTTTCTTTTCTTATACGATGAAAAACCACTAGGTCTGGATGGTTTCCCATGTAAATTTTACAAAGAGACTTGTTCTTTTGTGGGAACTAGTCTGTTCCATGTCTATAATGAAGCTCTTCAATGTAATTCTCTTGGGATTTTCATCAATCAAGGCAACATCAAGTTCATCCCTAAAGTTGGTGACCTGAGTAGATGAATAATTGGTGACCCATCACCCTGCTAAATGTTTCTTATAAAATTATTGCCAAGGCTTTGGCTCTTTGCATAGCAGATCTATTGCCCAAAATTATTCGTCCCGAACAAACTGGTTTTGTTAAAGGTTGGTATATTCTTGGTAAACTTATACTTGTGTGGGAAGGAAAGGTATGGCCCAAGGGGTCTCCACATAGGCCCTTATTTCTCAAAATTGACTTTGAGAAACCTTATGATCACATTGAAAAGGACATTTATTTTGGCTATGCTAAAATCCCTTTGCTTTGTTATTTCTTCAAATCAAGATCAACACTTTATTTTCTAATGCTTTGGCTCACCATACCATTAACGACCATCAATCCACTTCTATCGACCTCTTCCATTCTATCACACAAGGGTGCCCTCTTATGCTTTGCCTTGTTTATATTAGTTTTTGAAGATTTAGGGCATCTTATAGCATATCATGCCACTAAAGGTCACTTTTCTAATGATTCCTTCTTACCATTTCCGATTCAAAATAGAATGTTGCCAAGTTTTTTGACTTCCTTGATACATTTTGTCTTACCTTTGGATCCAACATTCAAATGAATAATACTTTGGGTTACCGACAAAGTTTCTTACCTGTCCTAGATCTAGTTGAAAGATTACTCCCAAAGATGTATTTGTTGTGGTAAGTAATTAAAATTTTTTGGCATTCCCTTCACCTTTGACAGTGACTCCACCATGATATGGTAGTATGTTATCAATAGAGTGGAGAATAAGTTTTCCCGGTGGTCTTCCAAACTACAATCCTTTGTTGGAAAATTCCAATTTTTTACTAAGATTATCACCACCACCCATCATCCATGTGTATTACTCTGTGAGTTGATGCCCTTCTCGCACCTCATTTTCCATACTTTCCATGTTTTTGAGGGAATTTATTTGGTGTAAAAGTTATAGTTTAGATGGATTTCATAGAGTGGCATGGGAGGTCTATTATCTCCCTCACGATCAAGGTTGTATGAGAATCATCTATGTCTACTGGAAAAGTGTGGTTTTCTGTTCTAAATGAGTGGTTTATTGTTTGTCAGGAAACCAGGCCTAGAAAATCATATTGTGAGATTTCCTTGCATTTGGAGGTCTGTATGGAAAAAATGTTGGAATAATATTAAACTAAAAACCCTTTTTATCACTAAATATTGAGTCAAAATTACTAGTAGTTTTGTCACCAAAATTATCCGGTAAGCCTTTGAGATGGTCAAGCCATAGATGTGCTCGATTGGTGATGGTTTTGAATAGGGATCTCTTTTAATTCTAGAAATATTTGGAAGTATCTCGTCATTACTAATGATAATATTCCTCTTGTGGAAACTTCGAGCATCAAATCTTCTGGCTTTCTCACAAGGGCATTCATACCATTTAAGATATGTTTACCCACAGAGATTTGGTGCCTTGGCCCAAGCTCAAGTTGAAATTAAATCTTACAAATTCATACATCCCATCGATATAAAAAATTCAGAACTTATGCCTAATGTTATGCTCCATGAGTTAGGGATTAAACCTCTAAAGGCTTAGTGGCACGATTAGCGGTGGAGCAAGGAAATCATTTTCCTTCACTAAAATGAAGACATGATCAATGATCGG